>UCOH01011848.1:0-60447 GCA_900474275.1 Synergus japonicus | reverse complement strand
AGTCTACTTTATACGCTTAAAAAAAAGAGCTATTTTTCAACATTTTTTTTGAGTATGTCAAGAAAGATATGGATATAAATATTTTTAGGTATGATAAAACATGTCTTAAAATACGTAAAAAAATTGTTTTTTATTTATTTTATTGCATTGTTATTGTTTGAAACGCGTTTTTCTCAAAACAGCGTTTTTAAAACGGTACCAAGGATTTTATGAAAACTACTCAACCGATCCTTATAAAATTTAAACCACACATTCTACATATATTGACCTAGGTCTGTAACCTCTAATATGTTAAAAAATAGAATTTTTACTAATTTTTTAAACAAAAAAAACAGAGAAGAAAAAATGAATTTTTTTTCGATTTTTGTCCGCCATTTTCTTACTTTTTCATAAATATTAATTATTATAGGCAACATACCTAGTTTTAGTAATACTGAAGCTAACCCACTTTGGTTTTTTTTCAGCTAGCCGTTACCGAGATATCCCTGGTACCGTTTACCCTTTTGATTTTGAGAAGCCTACACACAATCACGACTTTATAAGAAGCGTAAAAGGCGCTGAAACGCGTTGTCGTAACCCAGACTTCCCTGCTGGAAGTAAAAAGATAGAAATCCTATACCTTTCTATCTCCGTCCATTTGTAAGATAGAAAGGGATAAAGATTGTTTATCTGTTTCTATCCTTCGCATATCCACGCCTATCTCCTCCTATCTTTATATCAGTCCACAGCCACGCCTATCTCTTTAAATCTTAAATTTAATTTTCCATCCCTTGCTATCTTTTGTCTACCATATTTAAACATATTTTTTTCTATGATACATCCATCTCAATCCACATAAACGCCTATCTCTTTCAATCCTCACTTTTCTATCTCTATCTACTATCTCCTATATTTATTTTTATAATGTCTCGCCTAGTCCTTCTATCTCTTTCTATCTCCTTTTCCATTTTATTCCGCTTCTATCGCTCGCAATCCATTCACCTATTCTTGTCTATCTTTTTCTATCTCTTTGTCAAAATCAATTCGCTCTTATCTCCTTCAATGTCATTTTTTTATTCGTCCCTATCTCTCTCATATTCTTATCTGTACCATTTCTATTTCCTTGTCAACTGAAATTCACTCCTATCAGTTATCCCCTCATTTCTATCCCAACCTATTTCTAAACCTATCTTTTTCAATGTTTTTTCTCTGTCTCATATATATATTTTCTATATTTAAATCACTCATTTGTCTTGTTATTGTAACTTGTTTCTCTCTCATTTCGGTTCAATTATTTCGTTTTAAAAAAGTAGTTATTTATTATACTGTAAGAATGGGTTTGTTATTCCTAATGGTGATGAAATGAGAGAGGTGATTGATAGAGAACAAGAACAATTTACTTAAGAAGGGTACAGTTTCGGTTTTTCATCTGATCGCCCGTAACGTCTATTTTAGCAACAGTGTAGCTACCCGAGAGGCTAACGCACATTCCCGAGCGACGGTAGGCGAATGTTTCCGAGCGGCCGACGAACGTTTCCGAACAGTGTTGCCAAATTAGGATCATTTTTCTCATTTGCTCTCAGTTGAGTGACGTCATGTGGTGCAAGAGCAAGTAAGACAAATGCTCCCAATCTGGAAACACTGTTTCCGAAGCTGTGCGACCACAGTAACGAATCCTACAATACAATTATTTGAGGTCATATTGGAGGCGTAAAATTTACCACATATATTCCCCAAATTTATTCTTAAATGAATAAATAAAATATATCTATGAGATAGAGAAGAGTGGATTAAGTGATAAAGGAGTGGAACCATATTGGCGCAAGGAAATATGAAGTAGATAGAACTAGCATTCAAGGAATAGGATAAGATAGAGCATAGAGAGGATTGAAAGAGATAGGTTAGTGATTACACTTATAAAGAGATTGAAATTGATATTGAAGCTAGACGAGAGATAGGCTGGAATAGAAATAAAGAGATTACAAGAGATATGTGTATGTTACTGATTATAACGGTGGAAAAGGAGATTTGAAAAGGCAGAGGTGGATAGACGAAAGATAAATGGGGAAATGGGAGATATAGATTATAGATATTAACTAATTGTAAGAAATTGAAAAATATAGAGTTCAATAAACAAGAGATAGACTGGGATATAGCTCTTTCGGATGAGTGATATTCGTTTTCATCGCCTACCTCCTAATTCCTTTGTTAGTTCAGTGAATTAAGCGTTGGACAGGGAAATCGATGCACGCGCGTTCGCATCACTATAGATACGGGTTTTTCAATGTTTTATACGCTAGTGATATAATTATAATAATATGTGAGTATAAAATTAAATTATCTATGTAGCTAAACCAAAATACCACAAGTTATGACATTAAAGTGAACTACACTATTAATGTAAATTATAATGAAAAAAATCCACTTGTTAAATGAAAAATTGATAAAATTGACATATATTCTTGACATTAATCATTTGTGACAAGCTACAACAAGTATTGAAAAAGTTATGACTACTTTTCAACACATTTTAAATATTACTTTAGAAACAAAACCCAGTATCACGAATTTTATAACGGAAGCTAATAGTAATAATACAGACGTTAAATTGAAAACTAAGATTGATGTTAAGTAAACTGCAATGGAAAATAGGCCTGTTAGAAAAAAGGTAAAGGTAATTTTATTAGAAGATTAAAAAATGTCATATGAATCGAGGGGTGTAACAGTATGTACAACTATGGGTTAATGTTTAGGTATATGCTGAAAACGCTCTTATCCCCTCAATATCTCATGAAATGTGCAGGGTTTAGTGCTAATGCGCTCAGTCCCATTTCATTAATTTTAATTTTAATGTAATTAGTGGAACATGGAAATCAGATCTCGTTTTGTCGAACAAATAATTATACTAGTAATTGTATTATTGTGTATATACATATATTACTTTGAACCCATTATAAGCCAAATGTTGTAATTATTTTTACTCTACATTATATATATATATATATATTATTTCTATTAGTCAGAATTCCGGATCCGGTTTGACGATTTCGCATTTCTGTTTCAGAAAGTCTAGCTGAATTGCATCACGGTAAAGCAAGCGAACGAACAAATTTCGCAAGCGGTATCACATTTCTGGGCTATGTAATGGCACGACTGATGTCGAGATGAAAAACTGTCAATGGCGCTCATATCGGGGATGGAAAGAACAGTACGAAATGTTGCTGTGTGGAATTGTGTGAGCTGCTCGTCTAGGCACAATGTAAAGTTTTATGTCGAGTAAAAGGTGTCGATCCTTGAAGAGGACAAGGTCTTGTATTATAGGGGTAAAGAGGAAGAGATGAAGCAAGCTTTAGCCCATTGTTTTTTTCCTCGAGCGAGTGGAAAGAACACCCGCGCATGCATACAAGACGAGTGCTCTCCATCATTTGAAGCTGCAAAACTCGAGGGCATTTAAGCGAAGACAAAAAAGTGCGTTGATTTCAATATAAACGTTAATAAGGCCTGCTATTCGAAAACTTTTCCAATGGAGACTTATCGAATGTGCGCTATTTTCTCTAGCGGGAAATCGACCAGTTAGTTTGCCGTTTTATGCACAATAGAGCGCCATCGCCGCGTTACGTCAATAAGTGGCTGTATAAAAAACAACAATACTAAGGCTTTTTGAATTATGTTTCTTTTTAAATAAGTATCAATTTTTAAAGCTATTCAGTGTTCTAGTTTTTCGTTTATTAGGAAAGTGAGAGTATTTTTTTTACGCGATCAGTATAACAGAGTATGGCTGTAGTCTTAAGGCTATGGATTAGGAAATTGATCAACAAATATTAGTATGATAAGCACAATTATCACCCAAAAAATGTAGACTTAAGAATATTACGGCATCCATTAAATTTGTGAAAGACACAAATCGCAGTTGTTGACGAAATTTATGACAGATCAACTTATCACGTAAGGAAATTGTCACATTTCGATTTGGTACCAACTTGGTCTAACCAGTGGTTGTTTGACATGGGAGACCGGAATTAAATTCTCTACCAGAAAGCCAATCTTGTCAGCGGAAGACAATGGCAAACCATTGCCGTTAAGGAGACGTCTAGTAAATGTAAGTTCTCTCTATAAACATGGCGAACTACTTGAAACCAATCTTCAAGTTATTGACTAGATATAGGTTAATAACTGGAAAGAGACGTAATTATATTTAACTATCTCATCGAAAATTGTAACGCAGCTAAGATTTCACTTTTTCCGACAATTTTAACGAATGCTGTAATGTTCATAAGTTTTCAATGTTTACAGTAAAAACGTAATTTCCTCCTCCAAAATTAATATGCTTTACCAGTTTCATGATCCAAGATTCTTAGGAATGACAAACTTTTGAAGTAGACATCTACATTTTTTATTATTCGAAATTTGGAGACAGGAAAATGATCGATTCATGATTGCCTGTGAAAAGAAATATGACAGGTATAAACGCTAACGAACTAACAGTGCAGAACTCTCTGTTTTTTTTTTCGCAAAAAACTGGGAATTTGGAAGAAAGCTTAACTGCGTATTGAACTGAAGTACTCTTTATATTTTATTTTGTAGTGTAAATAAGATTTTTAATTTTTCAAAATTTCCAGTTTTTTACATGAAACGGTTGTTAATAAAATAAATAGTTAAAGTATAGATGAGAGCAAACATTTCACGCTTACATCTTTCTTGCTTAACCCATAAATGCCACCAGGGGTCATTTGAGCCCTAAGGTGTTTTCAGTAGTAAAAGTAGTTTGTTTAAACAAATTCACGTCAATAAAATATGCTCTAAATTACTCTATTTAAATGTTTTAAACTTCATGCAATTATAAAGTCGTTTTTCAGAAAAATTTTTTTCACTTTTATCCTCCTCGCTATACGATAATTTATTTATTTTTTTTTAATCTGTGATTACATTAACAAGGCTTTTACGAACATCTACAATATGTTTAAAGTGAATATATTCAAGACTTGAAAATTATTTAGTTTTCTACGCTTGGGTTCAATGAACCCAGCGTGGCATATATTGATATTTTTTTAAAGTGTGACATTTAAGAGTTAATGAAGGAACTACACTGGCTAAACGTATTTTATGGTGATAAAATGTAAAATAAATTCTATTGTGAACGTAAACTCTATTCAATTCGGAATGGAAGTTGTTATCGCAAGGAAATTAATCAATTTCATCGACAATTTGTTCCCAATAGCACTCTCTTTCGCATACTTGTGGACTTTTCGAGACAAAATCAAAGGTTTCGAGAGAGCGCTTCTTTGTACAAACTTCGCGTAATCGGATTCTTCGAGATGTCTTTGTTGAGTCTCTTTCCTATAAATTTATTCGCAATCGTGTATTACTGTAAAGTGTGTGTTCCCTGAAATGATTGGATGATGGCAAGAAGAGGGGAAATGGAAGAAACGAGATAGTAGAAAAGAGGGAAAATTGCATCCACCAGCACCAAATTTAAAAACCGATCTTGATCAATCAATAAAGGAAATAGAAATTTCTTTTAAAAGAAACTAAAAAGTAAAAGAAAACAAATATTAATAAATAATCAAGAATGTTGTTCCTTTATATACTGCAATTAAATTTGTTTTCCGTTTTGATATCACAATTATAAAATTTCACAATTCTGATTACAAAGAAATATTGAGAACCGCAGCACTGCGATACGTCATCTGGAGGCGAAAAATATTACTAGTCACAGTGGGTTGGTTTGAAGTGCTACATACGTTCTAATTGTATTAAAAGTAATGAAATCAAATAATTAAAATCCCTGTGATTAAGAAAGTGTCTTTTAAAAAAACGCATTTCATATGAAAAATGGATGCTAAAGGAATGAAATTTAGTCCCAAGTAAACAAAAAACTAAACTTTTCGTTCTGTTTTCACTCTAGCAAAGCTTGTAAAGACCAAAAAGTTCGTTTTAACAAATCTTTTGATTTTTATTTTATTGAAAATGATATTAAAAATAGGTGAGTTCTAAAGAATTAAAATCTATGAAAACGGCAATTAACTATTTCGACGAAATTAATATCCGATAATCGTATGTTTCTACTATTCGATTTTTTAAGTGCCGTGTATATAACATAACAGTTACAAATTGTTTACAAATATTACATGTTCATCATGCAAAACACTTTTACCCACTAAAAAATTTCTGTACAAAGGTGTAGATGCCATGAACCGACCTTCATGAATGCTTAGTTTCATTATTCATTTATAATTCACAAAAAATACAAAAAGCCGATCTTTCACATATCAGACGTCAAAATCGACCGGACCACTTACGGAAGCCATTTTGTTCGTATGATGTCACGATTTCGGATCCCAATATTTAGTAGAATTTTCTTTTAAAATTCTCTTAAATTCAAAAGGACATTGTATATATTACTTATATACAAATATATAAAAAAATGTCTCCTCTACTTTTTTAAAAATATTTTAAAGTGTTTTTATCGAACATATTAAAGTCAGTATACAATTTTTCAATTTGTGACTTACATTTGTGTCTGAGTTTAATTTTTACTTTTATTTTTCCGATCAGGATTCTGTGGATATTCAAGTGCAATTTCCTGTATTCCAGTAAAATCATTCATCTCACAAAGCCGCAAAAAGCAACGCTTTATCGGAGAGTCAGTGCATTCCCGATTTGGAGCTTTATCGCGACGCCTCTCGCAATGGTGTGTCCGTCCTTTCGATTCGTTTAATTTCGAAGCGTGTTTCGTAGCCTTTGAATGCCGAACGAAGGCATCTATTTTCCTATCGTAAAATGAAATGCTACCACTATTAAAGCACATTCTCTTTTGAACCTTCTCGATACATTCTCCCATGTGTGGCCTCTGGAAAGAAACATTTTTAGTATTCATTTAGCCTTAAAATATGTTTCACTTTAGTAGAACCCAATTGGTTGTGGATATTTTATGGCGTCTAGGAAACATGTGGAGGCAAGGCAAATGTATTTTTGTAATATATGCACGGAATATTCGATTTTCGAGACATACATAGCGAACGAAAAGCGAATAATTCTGAAACCTTGTTTAAAAAGCAATTATAAAAATACTTTATAACTGCTGCGCAAGCGCACTTCGATCTTAATTACTTCCCAGGAAAGCCGAAGTGTGAATTCGAATACAGCAACATAATATATAACTATTAGTTTCAGGTGTTCGAAACTTAATCACTCGTAGTCTTGGTACTGATGCCTGGCTTTGAACCGTGATTTATGTCATTTTCGAAATAAACCTCGAGTTACGTATCACAATGACACAATCCATGCCTGACTATTCCTTCGCAGTAGTGTATAGTATATCATGTGCCAACAACTACGATCAACGACATACAAGATATCTCAATTGCGATTCGTTTTACAGGAAACTTGCATTCGCAGAATACATCACTCAAAAACAGGACTGTATGATTATATTTAATAATATTTATTTAACACTTTTATGAACTGAATGATATAAAACATAAAAAAATAAGTTTGTAAAGAAAAAAAAATGGGAGATTTTTTCACACAAAAGACAGAAGGAAGTAAAATGTTTGCTCTCATACAGACTATGAAATATATCAATTACTGTTGTATAAAGTGTATATACTGCCTGTTCGAAAGCCCTTCTGGTGAAAATTAAATCTTCAAGGAAACAGAGCAAAAGTATCCTTTATGTAAAAACGTGTCTTACACATGGTGCGATGAGATGGAAACGAAAAATCAGTATCTAAAATATGTAAGTCAGTTCCTTATTCAAATGTCTATTGTACTCTCACGAACAATTTTCTAGAAATAAAAAATAGGTAAAATGTGTTACAGAGAAATTTTTTAAAAGACAAAAATTAAATGTATTTCGGATAAATTGTACCAAACATTGAGAGAAAGTGACGAAATCTGCTATGCTGTACGAAGTATCACCGAGTAACTGTCGTATCTACACTTTTTGTGATTCTGCGCTATTACGTTACCGCCAAAATTGACTCTATGCAAAATAAAGTCTTTTTGACTTTTTCATCAAAATTGAAACTTATTTACTAAAGAATTAAATAATTAAACAAAGATAAAAGTGTCGAAATACATTGTAGATAAAGATATGTTATTTAGATTTCATCAAATGTTAAGGTAAGCAACATTTTAGTACCATCAATTCAGATTCAATAACAAAAAAAAAACATTAATAACAGCGTTTAATATTAATACCTGGTAATAAGGATTGAATAAAAAAATTAATATCTTCAGATTTTATCGTAGAAGAGAAAATTATTCTATTCTTTTGAATTCACGATGTTTCCATCTGTCTCAAATGCAGTTATGTCCAATCCGAGGTTTTCGAGCTTCTCCTTTTCTCCTACTTTTTCCCCTTCTTCGAATGGTTCAAAATTCTCTTTTTCTCATTTCGCCACTGACGAATTGCGCGAGGCTCGAGCGGTCTTTGGGGCCGCTCGGTTTCGTCCGCCCAGAAGCTGAGGACACTCGACCAATCAAAGGTGGTAAGAGAGGAGAGTGACGAGTTACGTGTTTTTACTCACTTGCTCTCTCGTTGGACATCTCTGTTCAAGTACTATCATTAGAATAAAATATCTCCGAAAATAATTAATTTCAATTTCCATAGCAACCGCCGCACTTCTCAGTAGTTTCCTATTACACAAAAATGAATGTATTTACAATATATTTAATTACTTTTAATTGTCAATTTACGAAATATGTACAATAAATTATTTGCATTCCGTCATATGGAATATAAGAGACTTATCTAAAAATGAAAGAAAAGTCATTTTTGCAAATTTTTCTTGTTTTCCGTTGTATTATTTGTCACTGTTCGTTGTATATTAACAATTTTTTAATTTTACTTATAAATTCATATTCCTAAGATTCTGCCAATGTTATTTCACTATATTTAACTTGAAAAATAAAAACATTAAAGTATTTTTTCAACCTTACGCTAGTGATTTAATGAAGTATGCGGTGAGCGCGTTAATAATAAAAAAGAAGGTTAAATTATAAAAATTTCACTATGTCGATGGAAACGAATATAATTTGTACTTTTATTCCCCTTAGTGAGTTTTTAGATGAAGAAAAAATCGCCTATTCGTAAGAATGCAAATTGTCAATTCTTCTTAATTCAACCCTTATTACCGGGTTCAGCAGTTATACGTACGTTAAGGACGTTAATAACAATGCATTGCCAAACAAAGTATTAAGAGAATCAGGATAGACTCGATAATCATAATAACAAACAAAAATTAAAATTGATCCTAACTATAAGTTTTCCTTAAAGTAGCAGATTATTATAAACCTACAAAGGAAGAAATTTTTTGTAACTGCGGTACTCACTGGTATCTTTATTGAACAATAATGTTCAACAACACATTCCTCTGTTTTACATTGTAAAGATGTCAATCCAATTGGGTTGTTTAGTTTGAGCCTGATGAAATTTGAAAAACATTCATGTAGAAAAACTCAGATTCCAAGGGCGCAACAAGCTCGGAGATCTGGATGTCAGGACACCCAGACAGTAGTTCGTGTACACATCCTTACAATATGCGTGGTTGTCCAAATTATTAGATAGATAATATTATAAAATTCCATATTAAGCGTACTTTTTGAGAGCTCGCATTTCTTTTTTTTAAAATTACTTATAATGTGTCGGGTGGGTTCGGCATGCACTGTTGAGACCCTTATTGCGTGCCTGTCTAATTCTGTCAACTTTTCAGCTGTATTTGAACTCGAGATTTTGAAGACATAAATGGCAAATTTAAAGTTTTCAGCTAGCACACAAAAGAAAGTATCGGTGAAAAAACTCCGGTGACTCACCAATTTTTCGAAAAATCACTTTTGTAGTTCTAAACGAGTATAAGATAATTTCAGGCTAAAAACGGCGGACATTTTATCTCTCATGATGCAAGAAACTTAATCCACTTATCCACCTATTTAAGGCCAATCTCCGGAGTAGCCAGCTTAAAATCGAACCTAATTAATATGCAATGAGTGAGCACTATTATGTCACCATTCAGGACCGTACATATGTAGACACTGAATCCATGCTCAAAGATTCGCTAATTTCTACACTACGTAGGCTACGCAGTACGACGCTCGGAGGGGGCACAAAATCAGCCAAGCGTGAAAATGGCCGCAGATAGACCGGCCGTGAATCAGAGGATGAGTGTATTGACAGCTGCGAGGTGACTGAAGTTGGCATCCCATGATTACGTTTTGCCTTGCATCGTTGTGAGAGTGAAAGAAACAAAAGTATACTTATGTTTCTTTTACTCTTCTTATCACGCAACGCAAAACGCAAATCGCGCAATCGGAAAGATAATCTGCGATTTTTAAGATTTATTCTATTCTTAACATTTATATGGTATATTCTGTTGATAGAGAAAGAAAGTATGAGCTCATGGCTCGTGTGGAAAAAACGTATGAAGCATACTCTACAGTGGGATTATAACGCTTCCTCACATTTGTTTATATTTACGGCTCTTAATTTCAGCAATAAAGACAGACAACCAATGCTCCACCGGTCCTGCCTAATGCGCCCTCTGTTTCTGACGACTCTTCCCTCAGGGTACCGTCCTACGAATTTTTTCGTACGTCCAATATATTGCATCGTAGTGAGAGTGATACAAACAAAAGTAAATATTTCTGTCTCTTTCTCTCTCATTACAACACAACGCAATACGGATCCATGAGACGCGAGTCTCATTCAGGGAAGGCGACTAGCGGAGTTTGATGCGACAGTGGTTTTACATCTCTGTAACCCATCGCTCTCTTCATTAGTGTAAGAGCATATTTCTTCCAAAAAAGTACAGCAAGTAACCCAAAACTGTATTTTGGTTGCACTAAAGCAACAGTGACGTTGCTCTATAGAACTACGGAGAGTAGCTTTACAAAATTTCTTTCCGTGTACAGTGCCCTGCATTGGTCAACAATTGGGTTGTCATATTTACAAATGAAGGCATTAATATAGGGCACTGTACCGTAGAATTAAGAAATACCTGGTTACCATTAGAGTTTAATGGTAACTAGGATTGGGTTGACACGTTTACAAAGGAACGCCTTACCAGCCCTTATTTTAAACCACGCTATTGGCATATGTGTTGATGTAGTAAGTTTCTATCTTTTTCTGGATAAAGTTTAGTCGAATGTATATACGGAGAGAAAAATCTATGCATTAGTGCGTGAACTCTAAGGAAAATAAGCACAGGTCACATGCAAAAATGCCAAGAGTTACCTGGGTTAATAGCAAGCGCTACTGTGCTCTAATACCGTGAACTTAGCCGAGAGAAATTTCCAAAAGCCTCACGGACTTTTACCGCTCTAACTCGTGGGATCTTCGCAAATACGTTCGTGTGCTTAGGACAACAGCGCATGTCTTGCTTAAAACTCATGAAATCTCAGGAAACAAAGCAAGAGGCGCCTGCGATATGGGCCTGATAAATAGTCTATATGTTAATTCTATGAACTCTCTTGCGCTAAAGCCCCGATTTTTCTTTCTGTGTAGGAAAGGTTAATCGTATCTGGAGTAGGGGGATACATGAAGTTAATCCCGTTTTTGTTTTATTAAAGCCTCTTAGGTTAATTTCTTTTGTAGAAAGTTCTTAATTTAAAATCGATGTAAGCTTTCTCTTTTGACTGCTTTTTTATGATTAGAACGTAGCTATTCATTGTTCCAATAGTTTCAGTTGGCCACAATATCAACTAGCTACAAAAATACCAAAAGTTACCATAAGTTGCTAAATTTTAAAAAAATTGTTAAAGAGAAAACTAGACGGGAGTTAAGTTGGCACAAATGGCAGCGTTTTAATTGGTTACATTCGTTAGTATTTTTTCTAAGGCGCATTGCTATCCACTTAACACCGATTTTCGAATTTAGTGTTTTTGTGACCATTTGAGATTATGACCAATTAAAATTATTGGAATAATGAATACCTACCGTTAAGTATTATCCCTTCTAAAATGTTAACCCCACCTACATCTTACTCCTCATCATCATATTCATATTAGTTAAATAAAAAATTTCTTGGATTTTGTTCTCAATCAATTATGGGACCACAAGTCAATAATTCTCATAATATTAAAATGCTTTTGAAAACACAAGAGTTATAATAAAATTAAAATAAAAAAAAAAAATAAATAAATACTTCTGCACATTCGAAATTATATGGTAAAATTGTTGTTTCCTATTCCCTGCTAGGAGTTCATTTTTTTCGGATTCATTCGCATTGTGAATATGCAATACTAATAAGACCAGATTGATAGATGAGTAAGAGTTTTTTAAATACATAATTAAATAATTTATAATTAATGAAAGCTCTAAATACCAATCCTACTTAATAATTTTTTTTTATATTAAAGGTTCAACGAGATAACCCATTCAGCACAAAATTTACGGACGTTTTTAGAACGTTGCAAAACCGTTCCATGTATGAACAGATAAGTGCAGAAAACATTTAATATTCCTAAAACGTGTTTGGAACATCTTGCATGCACTGATCGTTTTTGGAACATAATTTGGTCTGACAGGTCGTTTTTGAATCATTCTGAAACGTAATCAAACTCAGCTACCCTCAACAGATCTGTAAAGCTCGTAGCGCCTGAGGGACAAGAAGAGGCACGTATCTCTCGCCGAGCCTCTCTCTCTCGACGCCTCAGTTCTCCTCATGTCAATGTGCGGTTAACGAAATCTTTACGAACGCAATAACTTAGGCTACAATAATGTAGCGTCCGAGTATAGAAATAATTTCAATTCAATTGCAAAAATTATTTCCAGTAACTACACAGAAACACCAGGATAACCGAGGTATAATGGTAACTCGTTATACCGAGTTCTTAGATCCGCAATCAATGATGAGGGTGCGAGGATTAGAGAAGCGCTCCTATCTACCTGCTCTGCAGGCGCTCCGAGTTCGTTTTAATAACGCAGCTTGTTTACGTCATAGCAATTCTAGAAATCGATTTGCGGTAATTTCTGACAATACCCGAAAAAGGCGATATTTTGGGGTTTGTGTGTACACTCAACTCACTCAATATAAACCAATGCAATACTAATAACCTAGCAATATTAGCCATTAGTCATCAGTTACCTAAAATCTCACTTGATACACTGCGCATTACTTGCGCTCGGCATCAGATTGGTTGCTATTCGTGCGCAATTTAAAATACTAAAAAATATTATTTTAAGTGAAATACGCATGCGCAAATGATGTGACATTTGAGAAAAGGATTTTCGTTAATATTACGGGGGCCTCTGTTCTGGGTTCCGTTAATATTGTGAGAGTTGAGTGTATGTATAGTGACTTAACAGGTACATTTTCGGGGTATGGCATTTTATTAAGGGGACGATCAAAGTTAAGTAAGTAAGAGTATGTTTTTCGCCTGATATGAACAAAATTCAATTTTTTCATTCTTTTAATTTAAAGAAAAAATCGTTCTAGCCAGTTTCTGGGATATGAAATTCCATACTCCGATTTGTTTAGGTTGTGAATAAGTACTTTAAGCAATTGTACGATGAGTTGCCACGGTTTAAGTTTAAATAAGAATTTTTTATATAAAATTTGCATAATTGAAGGTTTAAACATTTAGTTTGCAACATGATCACGGATTTACGCGGCCTAATGAACTATCTTGATGATCCAGGTAACCCAAATATTAACTTCAAACAAACTGGATAGCTTGCCAAACATAAATCTACATCAGTTCCGAAGTTTTACAAAAATTATCCTTGTTTTAATCAACAGTCCTTATGGAGACAATATCAAAAATAGGTCTTCGAAAAGTAAATGTAGATGAATTTTTAAGATAATAAAAATTAGCTTTATTTTTTGGGATAAGTTTCATCCAGGTTTATTAAAACTGAAATTTCTTGCCATTATAAGAGATGTTGATACTTCTAGAAGCAGATTTTTAACGAGGAAGTATAGGATTTCGAGCAGAAAACAAACATTTAATTTTTCACACATTTTGACTATAAAAAATATTTATTAAGATGACAGAAATTTACAAAAACACCCCAGGTAATGTGAATTTCTAAAACATAAGACTTCAAGGAAGATGTGTCCTGATACCTGGACCACCAGAATTATTTATTCCGGTAGCGGGAACTTCTGTTAATTTCCACGATATTGCAAAGGAGGGTACCGAAAATTGGCCCATCGCCCCCACTAATGCGACTGATACCAAATTAAAGCTCGTGCTCAGTAGATCAAATTTTATAATGGTACCAACTTTATAGAATTTAGCCTTCATACTGTTTTCTGTCATTCAGTGTTAAAATTCACACTTAAATGTAAGAGTAAAAGTAATGCAGAATGCATCAAGTGTCTCTATCTAAAATGATTCTTTTCCTTTTACCGGGTTAAAACTTGGCAGAATATAGTCCTAGTGAACCTTTATTAATTCACCAAACCATAACTCCGTTTATAAAACGATTTTCAATATATTGTAGTGAACTCCTGTAATTTCTTAAAAGAGGGTGGTCTTCAGGAAAGGGAGAATACAATTTGGATACTTTATTTCATCATATTTAGTAAACACCTCCTGAACAGTGGGTTACATTGTGCGATGCTCTAAAAAGAGCAGTTATGTGTCTCGAAGTTAGAGGTTCGTAATGGCTCATAGTTGGTGTCGGTAGTGGCGAATCGCTCTCCCTGGGTTGGAACCGTACGGCTGGGTTCACGAGATCAACCCGCTTGATTTTAGATCGCGCGGGTGCCTCTTGCGCGGTGGTATGCAGCAAGACGTAGAGCTTCTTAAGGGTGCGTGAATTCTATACGATGGGCGCACTCTTCATCGGAGAGACCTACATTCATAATCCTCGGGTGGAACACGAGGCTCTTCCCCGGGGTGATTGGAACGCCGTCTCTTAGTCGAAAACAATCAGGTCCGAAAATATCGTTCTTCGATGGAGGAGTGACTGGTCGACGTGGCAGTGGGGGGTTTCTTAATATCACCCGCGTCTTCGGGACTAGGAGTCGTTGTTTTATTAATTCCCGTTGCCAGTACGGATATGGAACCGCGATCTCCTCACCGGGGAGAGCTGTCTGTTAGGCTGCTAGGTCCTTTCGGATTTTTTCCGCGATCCGTTTTCGGGGAGCTGGTCGATTTTTCTTGGGAGGTATTCTGCACTTGAAAGGGATGGAATTAAAGAAGCAGTGGAGTAGGGGTTTAGGATTTGTAAATAAATCGCTTGATATGTGAACTAAGTAAAACTAGCTAGAAATTGCAAAAATGTATGTACCTTTTTCAAATTTTCACAATGTCTCATTTCGTGGAAATTTGTGTAACAAAATATTTCATTTAAGAAAATAATTGCCTATTCGTAATAAATAAAATATTTTTGCATGTTGTTCAGTTCCCAAGATTCTAAATATCAAAAATGCTGCAAATTGAAAAAACGTTATGAGGTTATTCTTTGTTGTACATCGCGTGTTACGCAGGCTCAGATAACTTTGCGCATGCTCCGAACTGAAGTTTACCTACTGAGCGATAACGACGCTAAATGCAAAAGCCACGTTCAATTTGCATCACAGCATCTCGTATCATTATATTTATTATATCAGTGTTATTAACATTAAATGGTAGAAAACATAATAAAGGCTAAATTCTACAATGTTGGGAACACTATAAAATTTGATCTAGTGAATATAAACTTTAACTTATCATCACTCTCATTTTCGTTACCGTTCTTTGTGTTCGAATTTTAATGGTTATTGTAAATTGTTATTATCTATGTCTGATTATTCTATGTAAAACCACTAACGATTATTTACTGATGTATGGACGTGTCGAAATCGCACCTTTGGCAGCGTCTAACAAAAATGTTTAATACAACTAAGTAATTAATTTAATGATACTATTATCTATTTTAATAGTTATTTGAAAAGACAGGCTTTATTTAAATACAGAAGTCTCTGTTTTTTGAAAACAGATGCACTTAGCGGTATAGATATTTTCCCTATACATTGTTGGGTGGTTTTCCCTACTACAAATTGTATAACAATAAATAAAATAACTAATAGATTAAACTATGTATAGTCACTGAAAACAGACATTCCACATAGTTTACACTCATCACTTATTCGACAGAATCGAACCAGCGATATCATGTTCATAAGACCAGAACACTCTGTGTAAGCTCTAGTAATGAACTTTGGATACAATGAAAATGAAGTCGAATGAAAAATTGAACTTCTAATGTTCTTGAGCAGTAATTTCGATCCGGTGCTAATCCGGACCCGATCGGTCTGAATCGGGTGCAAATAGCCAATTTGCGCCAGATTGGGACAGGGCCAGACTCGAAATAATACAAATTTGGCAATTCCTGCACGGTTTGCCCTTGTTAATCATTGTAAGAAATTTAAACTCGTTTTCATCTCCTCGCGAGAATGAAATTAAATTTGTAGGCCGTTGGCGAACGCTGGATATGTCGACACACAATTTCAAATTGTACAAGATGAAAAAATTTCGACCAGTATTGTTGTAAAATATAACGTAAAATACGATATATTCACGTTGTTCCATTTAATATCGTAACTTTAAACACCATTGCCGCCGGCCGTGCACTGGGATCTCGTTGTAATTTAATTGCGCGCCCGTCGACAGGTGTTTTTCTGGGCTTTGCGTGGACTTGCGTTTCGAAAAGTAATTTCTATTTTGTAACAGGGAACAGGGATAGAGGGAAATTAGTGAGAGTAGTTGAGAGAATTGCCTTCGTGACTGGGTCAATATGCAGTAAAAGAAATCTGTGGGCTTAACGTTGTTCAATACAGATGAGAAATGAAAATGTCATTTCTAAGTACCCATTAGCTTTTCTTTTAATCAGAAATATTTTTCACTTATCTCTAAAATGCTCTACAATGCTCGGATTATTCAATATTTTTAGTTCACCTATGCATGAAAGTTTCAAATGTTTCAATGATTCAATCATGAGTTACGTTACGCACCGCAAAACAAAATTGTTTTCTGAACCTCTGGCATATTGGCCGTAAAACAGTTGTTTCTTAGTGTTTTTAAATGACAGAATTACTGTTTCTCCTACTTTGAGAAATTTTCAAAATGAATTTCCTTATATTGTTTCGATTTCCATGGCCATTTGTTCGCGGCTTTACTCGTGCATCCAGAGCATTCAAGAATGACGTGAAAGTGTCAGCTTAATTTTATTCATAAAGCGTGGCACTCACTGTGGAAAACCAGAAAAATATTATCATCCGTCCGGGAGTACAGAACGACGTTAAAAGGAAAGCGAAGGGGTGCGAGCCAAGAGTGAAAATACGAACCATTTCGATAGTTTTACTGTTTTTTGTCGATACTAGTAGAAAGTAATGTAATTTTAATACCCATATTGTTCAAATAATTTAACAGGGTCGCTTTTCATTTTTTACTCGCAGGTCCGACAATACGCAGGCAATTAAATTTATACTAAACGCAACATATGTAACATTTATGTGATAAAGCGAATATTAAAATAAAGACACTTTTATACAAAATAAATCGTTTCTAATATGATTTATTCTATTCCCTTTTCCAATAATATTTAAATAAACATGTTTCTTCATACCTTACATTAGGAAATCGTTAAGCAGGTAAGAAAAGTTCCATACTCTCAAAATTAAAGTAAGCGAATATTTTGTTCACAATTTTATGAATGTGTGGCTCACTGACTTAAAGAGTTTAAACTTACTTCGGAAAAAAAAATTTCTTTCATTTTTTAATACCTGTAGAGTGGTCTTTTCATATTTTTATGTCGACCGTTTGTGACTCAAAGCAGAAAAAAGTCATGAGAATCATAAATTGCAAGCGAACAGAATCAATTTGAAAGAGTGAAGTGCTGTCGTATTGAAACATTTCCCTTTCAAACGTTGCTCTCTTCTCTCTCTCCTTCACCCCCCCCTCTCTCTCTCTCTCTCTCTCTCTCTCTCTCTCTCCCTCTCCACCTCTCTCTCTCTACCTCTCCTTTTCTGTGTGAGCTATTATAAAAGTTCTGAAGTTCCCGACACAGAAGTAGGAAATTGGTCCAGTTCAGTAGGTAAAGAAATTTTGTAGAGTAATACATCATTCCTTCAAGGAAAAGATTTTTGCTTTTTTAATTGAGAAAAATTTTCTACAGATTAATTAAAAGTTTTATTGTGTAATGAGAACAGGTTCTTATGAAATCAACGATGTTAAATCACTCTAATAAGAAATATTTATTTTAATAAATTTTAACTCTAATCCTGAAAATAAAGACTTATGCCCTCTCATAGGCTAAGAACCAGTAATCACCGGACGTAGGACGTGTTCTCAAGGGAGGCAAATAACCCAACAACCATTTAAACCAATAACAAAGAAAGATTTATTCAATTTAAAAGCAAAATGAATATCAATAAATGACTTATCGCTCCACGAAAAGCGGAAAGATTCTATATAAATGAAAATCTCATTTAAAAAATCATGAGAGAGAGAGCGAGAGTATGATTCCAAAAATTTCTGAGAAATTAGGATTCAGAGAGAGAGAGAGAGAGAGAGAGAGAGAGAGAGAGAGAGAGAGAATATTCGCGCAGCGCGGAATTGCCCCTTTGAAATCTCCTAATCCCACGTTTAACCGAGAAATCCCGCAGAGATCTAGTATAAAAAAATCGCGTTACGGCCCGAAAAATAGAATATGAAAACATCTGCTGAATCCCCACAGCCTGGAGTGGCGTACATAGAGATTCAACACACAAATTCAAAGAAAAATGCGAAAAAAAATTGCAAAAGATGAAGTGAAATATAACCTGTCTGACTTGACTTGGCTGCACCCCTGGAGCACAATGATCCCTTCAGTAGAGTATGGAGACTGTAGTCCGGCGCTGGGCGACGAGTGGAAAGCTCGTTCCCTTTATATCCACACAAAAGATTGTCTCGTTGAAGGGAGACCCTTTTGTCATGCAATCCTAGCGTGATCTGGGCCTTATCAATTAGCATAGATATCCAATTGAAAATGCCTGTCCGCTTCCTGCCATGCCGACAACGTGTAGTTGTCAATGCCTATATTTAGGCATATTGAGTCGCGGTGTAACACCGTTACAATTGGAACGTGCGAATTTGCATATTAGATATAGATGTAATAAATTCGTGTTATATCCGAAATAATTATACATGTTTTTGCTCTATTTAAATGCACACGTCTATTTGATAAATGCCCCAGTGAAAGCTTCAGATTGAAATTCATTCTGAACCAATCCGAAATTTTCTGAATCATTCTGGAATTTGTATTCGAACAAAACAGTTTCATTCCGATCTAATTCTCAAGGAAATTTTCAATACGTATTAATCCGAGGCCCTTTCAAAATCAATCAGAACTTGTAATCCGAATGAATCTGATAAATCCGAATTAACCAGCATTAATCGGGCCTATCCGAATCCATCCGAATGATTCCAAAAATTTCTGAGAAATAAGGATTCATTATTTGGATTGACTGGATTTATTGGAATTGAGATTTTAGATTAATTCAGATTGTCCGGGTTCATCTGGATTACAAGTTCGGATCGATTTTGAATGGGCCTCGAAATGATTCAGATTGAAAACTTCTATCGGATTAGAAAAAAATGAAAATTGTATTCATAATAAAGTTGGGAATTTCGAAAGTACTGCAGCATAATTTGCCGACTTTCTTGTGAAAAACAATAATAGAAACACAAAGTTGTATTTTGAGGATTTAAAGCTTTTATAATATAAAGCTTATTCATGCCTATTCGTATTATATTTCATTACACAGAGATCAAAAGACATTTCTCCGTTTGATATTTGATGGATTTAAAAATAATTTGCCACTCGCTTGATTCAGCCTGCGGTTACGCTTAAAATAAAAATTATTATTGACGACGTGGTGGAAAAAAGGTGGTGGGTAACATGGAGACAACGTATTAACGAATGGGTCAGGTTTGTGTAAAGCGAGCGAGTAATATTTGTGTGACTACGAGCTTTCCGCTTTGAACAACGCATGGCATTCGTTACAATCAACAATAACCGTTTATCCATATTTCAAAGTTCAATGTGCTATCAGGCGATTCAGTTGGGGTGAGTGAGGTTGGGAGAAATAGTATTCGATATAAAACAGCGCGAAATTGCATTCCTAACCGGGCGACAAGCAGCGCTTTATCATGCTTTTCGAATTGGCATGGAAAGGCAGGCCGTCGATATCTGACCGCCGTGGTGTGGACGCCTCCGTAAATCGCATTTGCAGTGAATTATTACCAGTACCGTGTCGGACCACAATGAAAATTTCGACTAACAAAGTAGTAGAATCTTAAGAAGTATAAAGTAATTTTAACGTCTATTTTATTTCACAAGAATATATAGAAACTGGAACACTTATTTAATTATAGAGTAATAGAAAAATATAAAACAATATTCCATATGCAATCTGGAATTTACAATCTAAAATTTTTTAAATGACATTTAGAATTTTTCATATTATCAATAATAGAAATATAAACCTTAATAATGATGAACATTAATTATTAATTTTTAACATTAATAACATCCTTCAAATTCTTGAAAAAATTTTAAAACAAAGAAATACGAAACTAGCTGTCAAGTTGTATCAACTTTTGTACTCATTCAATGAGCACTTTGCTTCCTGTAAGCAAATATGATTTGCTTCCTCATAGAGGAAGCATTTAGTATTCTTTACATCAGCATTAAATTTTGATTACTTGAGAAGTTATATTAAAAAAATTCATTTTTGAAAATTACAATAAAACATAACTTTCTTATTTTTTTATAAAATGCATTAATCTTTTAGGTGAATTGATTCATCTAGGCACAAAGAATCTTCATCTTCTTTACATCAGCTTTAAATTTTAATTATTTCAGAAATTATAGTCGAAAAATTACTTTTTTAAAAACACAATTAATGATAACTTTCTTATTTCTCAATTAAATGCATTCATCATACAGGTCAATCGTTTCGTCTTGACATAAAGAGTATTCATTTTCCTTACATCAACTGAAAATCTTGATTATTTGAAAACTTAGAGCGAAAAATTAACTTTCAAAATTATAAATAAAAAAAACTTCCTTATTTTTTAACGAAATGCATTAATCATACAGGTCAATCGATTCGTCTCGATGAAAGGAAGCTTCATTTTCCTTACACCAGCTTTACATTTCCAATATTTGAGAAGTTATAGTGGAAAAATGAATTTTACGAAAATTATAAAAATACACAAAACTTGTAAAATAAAATATTTTAATAAACCATTGTAAGAAATTCAACTAAGTATATAGTGGACTAACTGTGCAAAATTTTATCAATTTATCTATTAAGCGTTTTCAAGAAATTGCTCGATCGTGACACGAAAACACACACACACACACCCGGACATTTTTTCAGATCATCATATTAGATATGTTGCCCTTGAAATATACTCAAAAAAAACATTTTTTAGGAAACTGGATTTCGTCACCATTACAAAGCTTCCTCTATAAGGAAGCAAAAGTGAGCGGAAACATAACATTATTATTAATTGATTTAAACTGTGCTTTTTGTGATCAACGTGAACAAGACTTGTGTTCAGGTTTGAGTTCGTATAGTTCTGCAAGTATCATGGCGATTTATCCTATGTATATTTATTAGTTTAAAAATTAAATCAAACTTGGTCGCCATGGCAATCGGTCTGAGCTTTGAGTGCTTTTTTGAGGAGTCGTATTTCTAATCAAATTCTGGACTACAAGATAAAACATTATTTTCAGGGTTATCTTCATCAGGCTATGCAGTTGTGAGGAATTATATTTCCGATAAAATTGCGATTCGATCAAGCTAAACCGATAAATTTTGAGGTTTATAATAGATATTTGGAGAAGTTGCATGGTTATTTCCGGCACCTATAAATTGATATCGAAGGATTCAATGAATGTCATTTTAGTAATGCATAATGGACATATGGTCTGGCAACTTCAGCAGTTAAAATTTGGTAAACTCACTTCCCGTTTGATTTCAGAAATTTTGAAAGACTTTTCCTCTGCTCACGAATACGAGAATGATTTAATTTAACGATTTTTATTCCATCGTATAAACGAATTAATTTTATTTCTTTTCAAGAATAAAAAATATAAATTTATAAGAGAGTAAAATTGACAGTATAATTTTTTCAAAATAAGTCAGATTTTATTGCTGACCGAGGAAAGCTACGTAAGCGTGAAGGATGATGCTTTTTGAGAATTATGATCGTAAAAAGGATAGTTTATCGACATACAAGGGATCATTAACACTTTTGACGTCAGATTGTTAATATTGTAACGGTACGTTTTGACGTCTCTCTATCTGGACGTCATGTGTTTTATGTTTTTGGCCTACCGGACGCTTCAGTCAAGCCAGGATCAGTTTTAAGGGCAAGAAAATAAATTAACTAACGGTTATATTAACAAAAATAATGAGTGTGTTATATTTTCCTACAATTGTACATATCTAACTTAGAAACTAAATGAGTGTATAAAAATAACCAAATTTTAATGAGTCTGAGTGTATGATCTTTGAATGAGAAGTTCATAAAAAATATAAATTTGTATTTAAATGAATTGAATCTAATTACAATAAGTGTTAATGTTCTATGCGGTGTGTACGTGAGAGAGAGAGGGGATGGAGTGAGAGAGTTTACGCGTGTGTAATCTAAGACGGTACCTGCAATTAGAGTGAGAGAGAATTTAGTGACGTCATTGCGAAAGTCACGTATCACCGGCGGTCGAGACGGGCACTATCTCCTGAATCCTTATCTCTTTAATAAGCGGTATGCGGTACGGTGCGGTGAGAGAGAAAGAGAAGGGAGATTATTATTTGTCCATTTATTTTATTCTCTTGCGGTATTGCTCCATGTACGGTTTAGACAGGAATACCTCAGGGTGGGTTGACTTTAAAATCAACAGACCCTATACCTTTAAGATTGGCCATGGGGGTGCCCGCTGGTCAGGTATCAGATAGTTCCTTATTTAGGATGGAAGTGCCGACATATCCTATATCTGAGTGTACGGCTGTAGGGGTACCTGCCAGTCGTACACCTAGTGGATCTTCCTGAAGAAGACGTCCAGATTTCATACCGGTCGCTCTGCTATGGTGGTAACTCGCTAGCAGACAGACCAGATTAGTTTCACCGAGTGTAGACTTGCTGCTCCTCGGCAAACTGAACGAAATTGTGTCGATTCGGTACTTTCAAGCACTTGTAGTTACGTAATGAGTAGCCGGCGGGTGGTAGGAGAAACCGGTTGGTAGAACTCTCGCCCCGTCCGCTCATCAACTCATCAACGATTTTTGCACATTTCGTAAAGAGAATGTTCTCTTACTGACATTCCTGCAATCGATATTGTAGGAATTTATGCGCAGTTGATCTTAAAACTGTCTTCGTAATGGCAAGACAAGTAGTTTTCATATTGAAAACCGAGTTTATAATAATAATCTAACGGATCGGGACCAAATTGGATTGAGTCGGAGATATTGGAACGATTTATTAGTAACAATGTTTTAACAATTTATCAGTGCAGGGTAGATAATGTAAAATCCAATCAAGTCCGCTCCATATTGATTGCCGCTGTTTTCTTTAATAGGAACGGGGTTAATACATAATAAGAGTGAACACAAAATTTCTGATATTAATATATTTCGAAGATTTATCATACAACGTAAATCAGTTACCGCTCGAACTGAACATTAGGAAGATCTCGATGAGACTACCCGGGCTCTCACACCTCGGTTCACAGGTAACCTAGCAAAAAGACTAAACACCTAATATCTTTACAATGTTTTCCAGACCGCACAGATGTCTTCAAACTGTCGCTGATCGATCACAATAGTGCTGTAAAAATTATATGACGGTTTATTCCACCCGCCCGTTGATTAGCATCGTATCGGTCCGTACTTACTCTAATGGCATCCTTGACCCTACCATAAAAGAACTTAAAAGATGCTGTCAATGGCTAACCATCGGCAGATATGCATTTTATTATCATCTTCGACAAATAGTCTCAGACACGTACAGAATATAAAATTTCCTCGCTAAAAGTAATACTTTCTCCTAATCTAACAGCCGCATTAAAACCGTTGATATGTTTGATATGATTGACTAGTGTTTATGCTTATTTTTGATAGGAGTTAAATGTTATTGCCTGTTTTCAGACGTTCTCAATGCCGTTATTAAGAGTTTTTATTGACACTTGAAAGGTGTCCTCTAAGTCGTAAATATTATTCACCATTGTTAAGAGTTTATATTGACAGATTTATGTGTTTGATATGAACCAATAGATTAAAAATATTATAATATTAATAAGAAATGTATTATATTTAAATAGATTTTTTATATTAATTAAATTTAAGTTATTAAATATTATTTTTGGTCATTCTGAGTGGCGATTAAATGTTTGAAAATAAACTCTCTAGACTAACTAGCGTTAATATTGTTTTAGTTTTTTTTTAATTCACACCATATCCTGAAAGATTTATTATGAAGTTGTTGCATGCCAATAAATCTGATGAGAGTTACAAACAGATGTTGAAAAAGACGACTCAGAAACATCGTCAAACATCACCTATGATACCCACACACCGAATAGTCAATAAAATATTTTCTTTTTCACTGAGAACAATACGACCGTTATAGATCCAATAATCAGCTGTATCGGTAATGTGTCCATAGTGACAGGTGATAGTCTGAACGTTAACTGTACACTAGAAATAAATAATTTTTATAGTTTGAAAGAGGAGATTTCACTCTAAGACGGAAAATAAAAAACATGGTGACATCTTATTTACACGCTATGGTTTCTTAGGTAGAGTATATGATACTTCTTAAGCTACTCGATGATCACTTGAAGAGCTCCACCGGATTCGCTTTAAGAGCACTTCACAAAAAGATAATTTGAGGCATATCGCCCACCAGGTGAATACTTGCTCGATCCAGGACTGAGCGCTGTGTTTGTTGAGACATCTGAATATAGTATATGCCATCTGGAAGAACCGCTCGTTTACAGGAGAGACTGGCCACCATGCATCGACTTTCTGAACCCGCTACCTATCACGAGACATTTTCTTGATTCGCCTGGCACCCGAGTACTGACGTACCTCTCCGAAAGGTTTGTTTGAAATGAGCATTACAGCTGTCCGTTGCATATGTATATATTTCTTGCTAGTGCGACATCGATCGTTACGAAGCAAGAGCTCTCTGGCTGGCTACTCTCACCACTCAACAAGATGCATAAAACTACTTACAACCGCGCTTTCAATTCAGTTCGCCGAGGAGCAACAGAGCCTACTCTTGGTGAATTTACTGGTCTCTCTCGTAGCGGGCGTAACCATAACAGGGGCAACCTAGCAGGGAAAACAGACTTAGACATCGTCTTCGAGAACATTTTAAAGTAAAGTACACCTCGTGTACGACTAGCAGGCGCAACCATATCCGTACACCTGGCTAAAGGTTAGGCCGGCTCACAACCAACCTACATTAGGCTAAATCTTGTAAACCTCCTCTATAGGTCGAGTTCGCTGCATACTTTACTAGAGGGCACCACATCCGTTAAGGGTTACGCCGGCCAATACCCAACCTAAACTGGGGATTCTCTTCCATCATCCTCGAGTCCTATTCAATACATGACTAGAGGGCGCAACCATAGCCATGTTTCGAAGAAAATGGTGTGTTGACTAAGACTCACCCCACTCTGGAGTAAAACCGTATCTGTCAAAGTAACCGCGATTAAAAATCGTTATAGTCAATTCAGACGATTTGGACGAAAAAATAAAACAATTTCAATTGACAATTAACAAGAACAATAGAACATTTATTCTTCTATAATTTACAAATCTAAGTTAATCTATTGTGTCTGTGTAACGCTTGAATATATTGCAGTTCTAAATATTAGTTACGCGAAATTTACGGTTTACAGAAATGTTTGATCGGACACGGTTAGCAGTTCGGCCGGTGTCGGAAGAAAACTCCAGGGGAACTCAGGACAGAACCAAGGGTAGGCTAGGTTTGGGCCGACATACCCTCTACGCCTGATAGGTGGCAATGGTGCGCCCTTTAGACACATATCCAGCGGACTTAACTTGTGAAGGAGGTTCCCGTAGATGATGTCCAGGTCGGTCGGTTTTCCCCCAGGTCAGGCCAGGAATGGATAGAACGATTACGAGCCGGCTTATACTTTTGCTAGATGTACGACTGTAATTGCGCCCGTCAGTTGCACAAATAGTGGACTCAACCTGAAGAAGATGTCCAGTTCGATTCCGGTCGCTCCACTATGGTTACACCCGTTAGTAGAGAGACCAGTCAGTTTACCGAGTATAGGCTGAGCTACTTCTTGGTGAACCAGGCTAAATTGGTGACTACGAGCATCTTACATACTCAAGCAGCCGATCATATGGCGTGGCGCGCAGGCTCGCTGTCTGATCACGAAAGTGGGGATAGCGGGACCTCGCGAGTAGAATAAGCGTACGTAATGAGTAGGTACAGTACTGCTAGTTACAAAGATAATAATTATTTTATTCAAGATGTAGTTTTTTTAAGTCAGGTTGGTGACGGCCTTTTTATATGCAGTGTTTTTAGATCGCGTCATAAATGAGAGGTCTGAAGGTGCCCGAACACTTATTATACAATATACTACAGTTCAACCTAGCTAAGAGCTCACTTGATAAGAGAGGGAATTTGTTCCGTCGGAACAATCTATTCTGTTTCAACCAATTTAAAATTATAAGTTTTCAAAACATCTGTCTTCAAATTCATAAAAATTTTTTTTTTATATGTATTTAAGTATCTACTAGAACACTAAACCTTAAGTTTTATATTTTTATTCCAATAAGCTGTCCAAACCGTTCGAAAACACGATCAGTTGATTTGTGACACATCTGTACATTTTAGGTTCTTAAAACATTTAGCCTTCCATTTACCTTTTTTTATTGCCCTCATCTGACAACTAAGAAAACACATCTTGACTACCTTTCTATTCTTAATATCAACTTCGGGGGTTTTTCCTCAAATTTGTTAAACTTCGATACTTCTCGTGAATAATCGAAAATGAAGCATCAGTCTTCAGACCTGGTCACGCTAAAGGGCTACAACCAGTTACAACCTTACCTCTGACCTATGTAACTCACTGCATAGACAGAACTTCAAATTCGACACTTTTTATACTCTTCACTTAATTGTTAATACTCATTCCACTTATACAGTCCACTATCCTTGTAATGTTATATATTGCAAATTAAATTTATTAATTACAAATTGTCGCCAGTGTTTTTATTTTCTAATCGAAAACAGAATTCTTATCCCTAACTACCCGTGGGTGAGCTCTTATTGAGGTTGTATTGTATTATATAACCTGTTTGAACTTCTGTATATATATTTATACTTCTGTTTATATTTTTAGAATTCTCTAATTCGGTATTGAAAAAATTAGCTCCCTTGCGATAAGCGAACCATCACTCTAAATTCTGTCCGCGAAAGTTAAGTTTAACTTTCACCTTACGGCTTGGCCTCTGGCCAATGCACTTCTCGTAATTCACGTAATACACAACCCATCCAATTACAGAATATGGATTTTGTTGCTTAGCCTTAAATAAAAGTTCCGACTAGAGAAGTTAAAACAGGTATAAACCCGTCTAAATTAATTACTTGCTTAGAGTTCTCACCCCACAATGGTTAATTATGAAATATTCTACGAGAGATTGTTGTACGTAATCCCATTGTGTGACAAAAGTTAGCCACGCGATTAGGTGAAGTTGTATCACGACATGGGACTACATATACGATTAATTTTGTAGTATGAATCTCCCTTAGCGACTACTTTGAGTTGTAGCCCCGGTGTTATTATGCTTATAAAGTTTTGTTTCATCTGCATTTATAATTTTTAGTTATACTTATGACAATCTCTAACACATTCCTCAATGTTTCCGTGAACGTGTCATAATAAAAATAAGAATTTGATAAGTAACATTAATTGAATTTGTTTAATTTTCACTCAGAAAAATGAACTTTAATGTGAAAAGGGTGAAAAGGATGTGGTTTTACACAATAGTAGATTGCGTGCCAATAGGAGAAACTGTACAGTGTATATCAAACATTTACCGATATTTGTCGCGTGTTAGAAAATCTTTACAGGATATCCTAGGTCTAACTGTCCGGGTCTATATGGCTGTATAAAAAACAAAACAAAGAATAAAAAATCCCTTTGGCAAAAATGCATTGAAAAATATGAAACGACTAAACTGGACCAGTCGGAGGCGCCACGCCGCCTGCGTACTGAACAACCTCGTAACGTTGGCCAGAGCGGGAGGCCAACGTTATGTTAGTACCGAAAAGAGAAGTAGCGGTCACTAACACAAAGATGGCCTCCCGTCGCAAGCGGTGCCCCTAATTGGTCCAGTTTAATTATTTCATGACCCAAAAACTAAAATTTGAATGCATTTTTGCTAAAGAAATTTTCGATTCTTTTTTTGTTTGTTTATTATACAGCCATATAGGTCCGGACAGTTAGAACTGAGACACCCTCCTTACAAAAATGAAAAACATTTGGAACAATGAAAAGTTAAGTTTAATCTCTTGTTTTCAAAAACAGTTTGAGTTTCGTTTTTTAACAATAACGTTGAATAGAGAGATGAAATGAGTGAGAGAAAAAAACGAGATAGCTTAATACGCGGATTACTCGTGCAGAGAACTTTCTTCTTTCCGTACTAACAGCGCTCTCCCGTACTTGCCAAGATATAACGTCTTGTTGGTTGTTTTGTTCAATTAACTTGTCGAGCGAAGCTCTAACGCCGCGCTGATTGATCTGCGAAGTAAAAAGCTCGGCAAGTTGGCGCTATGATTCAAACGGATGAAGCGGATACTTTTGCATTGAGGGCTCAGAAACGATACACACACTAAGAAATTAATTTATTTGCAAAGGGGAAGTCGCGAAATTAAAATGTATTCAAAGTGAGAAAAGAATATGCCTCTTTCAGGTACTTCGAGATCTGGGACTATTTCTTATGAAATTAGGTCATTTGGCGGCTGTTCAATTGCTTCGTGACTCTCACTAAAGACGATAACGTCAACTATAGAAATATTTCCTCTATTACAGTTTACGCTGATTTTAGGTAGCAGAAACTATTTTTCACTTAAGGGGGTAGTCTAATAACTGAAACTTTTATTAAAACTGTTTTCGGGAGTTTTTTAATAAAAAAATTTAATGTAATCATATCAAATTTTTTATATGTTATTATTGATATATCTGAAACTGTACAAAAAAGTTTTTTTATAATATTTTTTTAGTGTTTTTTACGGCCAAAGTAAGCATTTCAAAAAAAAATTATGTGACTGGCAATTGTGACATTTTTTTTCTTGGAAATCGGGCTACAAATCAGAAAATAGTGAACGAAAAAAAGATTCTAGCCCCCAACATGACATCAAACAAACGTTGTTTTGAGAAAAACACGTTTAAAGATTTATTAACAGTTTTTTTAAAATAAAAATCATGCTTACTAAACTCCCTTACGTTGCACAGTAGGCTAAATTCCAAAAAATTCGACAAAATCCAAGAATTGAATTTTCAACTTTTATGAATTGCACTCTATAGATACTATAATTTGTTTCTGCACTCTGTAGCACCCTCAAATCACAATATAACCCTCAGGTATTTATCTGACAACAATCTGAATATAACCGTTTTCGAGAAAGGTTTAAAGTGAAAAATAAAAATTGTAAGATGATAAAAATTTGTTTATATAATTGTTTTAACAATTAAAATTGTTGATAGTCATATAGACTCCGCAATGGTTACAAAATTTGTAATTTACACTTCATTAAGTTGAAAAAAGCAAGTTTCTATTATCTCTAAAAATAGCCAAACAGTGCATTTGTTAATTAAATTTGTTTCAACGTAGAATTTAACCCCAAAAGGAGTATTTGTAAACGACACTTTCGTAATTTTTTTTTACAGTAATTTGTTCATCTATGTTCTTCCTTTCACTCAACGCCATATTTAGTCAGTTATTTTAAATTTCAATAAATGTCCAGCGGTTCTGAAAACTAGACAAAAATTGCTAAATTTTAATCCAAAACACGATTTTTTTTAAGGAAAACTAATATTGGAGAGCAGGCGGTATCCTGTTGAGAAAGAATGCCCCATTACTCGTATTTACAATACATATTTATATCATCATTGTGACGTTGTAAAATTTTGCAAGTCACAAACTTAGCTTTTATTAAAGTAAATTCATTTAAACTCTGGAGGTTGCATATTTTATATTATTTTTATCTCCTTTGCATGCATTACTGTTGCCTGATTGCGTATTTACTTGCCTCCCTCAGGAACCGTCCTACTCCCACAATTCTAGCCTATAAGAGGGCATAAGTTCTGTTGTAAGAATATCCATTCATTCTACGAGGACCAACCCCAAGAGGATGAATTTTTACAAGCTTAGCAAAGATTTTGTTTTTGTATCCCCAGCGTGATATAGCCACGAGGCTTAGTCATTAAGGTTAGGTAGGAATATGCGTGCTGACAGGGTTCGAAACCCGAGACATTTAAGATTTTTTGAGAGCGTGCGATTATGTGTGTAAAATAAATTAAGTATAAATATAAACATTTGTGTGTAAATATATAATATGTAATTCAGATTAATAATGCTAATGTTATAAATCATCTCTACCCGTGAAGCAGAGAAAAATAGAAATATTTTTTTTTAACCCTCTGAGATGATCAAGTAGGCCATCTAGGATAATCGAGATTATTAAGTTGACCTTCTGGGAGGGTCGTGTTGAACCCCTGAAATGAATGACTTGACCCTCTGAGATAATCGAGCGGACCCTCTGAGAGGATCGATACGACCTGCGATAATCAACTGAGATAATCGAGTCGACTCTCTGATATGATCGAGTCGATTCTCTTATTTTGACCCTCCAGAGATGAACAGTTTGACTATCTAGAAGGCTGTCCTATAGTTTACCCTCAAATATGATCAGTCTGACCCTCGAGATAACCAGTTTGACCCTCCATTTTTCTCCGTGTATTGACACGATTCCAACCCTTCTGGTGGTTGAAAAAAAAACCGATTCTTAATCAATAAGAATGTTGCTATCGTCTGAACTAGGGAAAAAGAAAAAAAAATGTTTTCACAAAATGGCGACTGTTTGAAAAAAAACGTGATATTATACCCTTTTTTTTAAAAATTTAAAATTTCTTAAAAATAGTAAAAAACAAAATTTTTACATAATCCTAGTTCAGACGACAAAGGGAACAGTACCGGTGGAAATTGTCCGTACGATAGGCACAAGCACCATTAAAAATCACTGCTGGCTTTGAACTATGATAACTCGCTGAAAAAAGGAGATAGATTATTTAAAAAAAAAACAGTTGGACAGCTTATGAAATTCCACGTCTAGTGGTGCCACCCAGATTTTTTTTACCTTCTAAAAAGAATACAACACGTAAGAAGTTTTGAAAAAAAATTCAAGATTTTCACAAATTTTGTACCTCGAATTCAACATTTTCCATGACCTAGGAAAATTGTTACAAAAATTTTAAAATTATACGACATAGAGCATAAAACTTTACTTTTAATTTCAGCCAAAGAAACTTTAAAAATATTTATTGGTTCTCGAGATAGGATGAAAAATGTTCAATCGTATTTGAATTAAGTTTTAATCGACGATCACGGCTCTCGGCCGGTCTGCTGATCGCCTCCTTCAAATACGATTGAACATTTTTAGTCGTATCTCGAGAACTAATAAAGATTTTTGAAGTTTCTTTGGCTTAAGGGGTTATTCAACTTTACACGCTAAAAAAAGAGCTATTTTCAACATTTTTTTTTGAGTATGTCATGAAAGATATGAATATAAATATTTGTAGGTATGATAAAACATGTCTTAAAATACGTAAAAAAATTGTTTTTTATTTATTTTATTGCATTGTTATCGTTTTAAACGCGTTTTTAAAACGGTACCAAGGATTTTATGAAAACTACTCAATCGATCCTTATAAAATTTAAACCACATAATCTACACATATTGAACTAGGTCTGTAACCTATAATATATTAAAAAATAACATTTTTACTAATTTTTTAATTAAAAAAACAATGAAAAAAATGCTTTTTTTCGATTTTTGTCCGCCATTTTCTTATTTTTTCATAAATATTAATAATTATAGGCAACAGACCTAGTTTTAACAATACTGAAGCTAACCCACTTTTGCTTCTTTTCAGCTAGCCGTTACCGAGATATCCCTGGTACCGTTTACTCTTTTGATTTTGAGAAGCCTACGCACAATCATTATTTTTAATATAAACATTGAATAAACTTAATAAAAAAATTTTTTATGTAGTTTAATACATGTTTTATCATACCTAAAAATATTTATCTCCATATCGTTCATGAAATACTCAAAACAAATGTTCAAAAATAGCACTTTTCTTCAGCGTATAGAGTAGAATAACCCCTCAAGGGGGTCGTCTCATGTGACAAGCGTTTTTTTTAACACTTGTTTAATGAATTTTTTATAAAGAATAATACAGGCCAAATTGTCTGGGTTTTTGGGGGTATATTTACGACCTATTCAACAGGCATTATAAATTTTTTTACGTTAAAATGTACAGTCAAATCGACTGTAGACATCTGGATTGGCATCCGTGTCAAAAAAAAGTTGGTGGCTGGTCAACGCGATTCCAACTGTTCTATTGATCTGAAATTAAAAAATCACCAACCGTTTTAATTGGTAGATCTGTGGCTATCGTGTGAACCAGAATTGTGTCAAAATTTTGAATATATTTTTTTTGTGAGCTGTCCAACATAAAAACAAGATTTTTATCATATTTTTTTCTGTTATTTTTTTAATAAAAAGAAAATAAATATAGATGTCACAATGATTCTGGTTCACACGCAAACTATAGATGTCCTGAGTATATCATAAAAATTTGAACCCAATCGGTCAATTAGTTTTTGAGATCCGAATTGCCAAAAATTCTTTCACGCACACGTTCTAGATGTGTTTAAGAAGCGATTTGTGCAAATAAAAAAAATCGAGTTTTTTTACCCGTCACGTGAGACGACCCCCTTAAATTAAAGATAAAGTTTTAGTTTCTATGTCGTATAATTTTCAAATTTTTGCAATAATTTTCCTAGGTCATGCAAAAAGTTGAATTCGAGGTACAAAATTTTTGAAAATCTTGAATTTTTTTAAAAAACTTCTTACATGCTGCATTATTTTGAGAAGGTTAAGAAAAAATCTGGTTGTCACCGCTAGACATGGAATTTCATAAGCTTTCCAACTGTGTTTTTAAAAATAATCTATCTCCTTTTTTCAGCGAGTTATCATAGTTCAAAGCCAGCAGTGATTTTTAATGGTGCTTGCGCCTATCGTACGGACAATTTCCGACGGTACTATATATAAAGAAAGTCCACGACAAATTTCAAGTTAATCGGTTCATTAGAACTGGAGAAATCAAGTCAAACGTGTTGGAAAAAGTTGTTTCGAGAAAAACGTGTTTAAAGATTTGAGTAAAGTTGGAGGCAGTTTTCACTTACATTTCGTTAATCGTCGATTCCTTCTCCACAGAGAAAAAGGTTTAGTTAGGCCAACGAAGATTCTAGTACGCCCTACTAGACAATGTAGTTAAATATCTACCAACAAGCTGTCTAGTTGCGCGCACTACACAGTTCAGTTAGATTTTGTCTGGTTAGGCGCACAACGCGTTGAGTGCGAGTTACTAGAAAACTAGTATGGCCAACGTTAGTGAACGTTTTCTTGGGTAGTAGGGCTAACTAGCTGTCGAGTAAAAGTGACCGAACATTTATTTAGACTTAACTAGATGTCTGCTAAAATTTTATGTATAATATCAATACTAATAATATTAAATATTATTAATATATGATAGAATATTATTAAGTCATAATATTAACTATTATTAATTTCGAATAAGCATTAGACATTAGATTATACATATACGAATTAGACATTAAATTATACATTTATACCTTTGAATGTAGACTTATAAGAGGTTAATTCCATTGATCCAATAGACTGTCCACTTCTAAGTCACAAAACTCACTCATTTTTTAATTGCTTTTGTTGAGAACAAAACTTTTATTGAGAACACATCTTTCATTGTGAAAATAAACTGTACAAATAATAATAAATACACGTGTCGTCAAAAAAATGCAGAGTGACGCGGAAAATTAAGTTGGCCAGCAAGGGGGTAACAGGTTAGGAGGGAACATCGATGAGAATAATAGAGTAGTGGAGAACAACCCTTTACTAGATGTCTAGTTACTGACACTGGTCGCCAATACTAGAGACATCGGTTAGATTTACTACACAACTTACTAAACATTTAGTAAGTCCTATAGTCCAGGCAGCACGTCATAAAAAAGCATTATTTTCCGTAATAATTCCCAGACGCAATTTTTTTGGAAATAGCTTCTGAATGGGGTCCTGAATAACCCTTAAAAACCCGTGCAGAAATTTATACATGGCCCTGACAAGGGTCTGTCCAGTTTTGATGTGGCCCTAAAGATGTAAACTGGCAAGGCCTACACAAGGCTTGTAACGCTTTGGCAGACTATTACCCTACTTAGGGAAAACTGGCCAGGGCCTCATAAGTTTACCCAAGCAATGCCCTAGTTAAACAAAAATTATTTTTATATTTTAATTAAATCTATGTATTAGTAGGTAATAATAATAATAATAATAATAATAATAATAGTAGTATAATAATATAATATAATCGTTTTTTGTTTGCACGTTCTTGTACATATTGTACATGTATACATACATTAAGGGAATATATTTTGCAAGAAGGGAAAAAAAATTAAATCATTGCATACTATACTTCCATTAAATTAAGACAATTAATAACATAAATGAATTTAATATAATCAGAAAATGTAGTTTAATATTAATTTTCGTAAAAAAACTGTTTAAAGTTCAAAGAAATATATTCGTGAATGTCAAAAATATATTAGTTAACTTTCTAATGTATAAATATAGACTTCTTTTAAATTTTTATAAAAAATTAAGTGTGGAAAACTTGGGAAATTCCTTATCTTTACCCGATATATGGTTTTGACAAGGAAATCTCTTCAATACCACATTTACTTAACATCTATAAGTCGGTTTTACTTCACTCTTTTAAGGTCGGAATATCAATGTAAGATTGCTATTATTGAGGTATTACTACTATATCGTTGCCCCATTAATGCCTAATTATATTAAACTATTTTCTCTTAAAATGGAAATCCCGACCAGGGCCTCGTCAACACCCAATTTTAAAAAGGCTAAATGGGGCAATTTCTGCACGGGAATGTGTGCCGTGGATCGATTGCCATAGGATGATATTTTTAAAAGAGAATTTTTAAAAATCAAGTTTGCGTGAACGGACCATTTCCATTTATTAATAAAAAATGATGTATATTTTACATGATGAGTTTTTTATTAAAAAAATTTTTTTAATAAAAAACTCATTGTTTATTAATAAAAAATGATGTATATTTTACTTACATTTAGAGCTAGATACTTCATTTGCATTAAAACATTCAAATATGGTTGTACTTGCCCTGCATGGTGCACTCAGATGATTATATGTAAGGAAGGTCCACTTTCCAAGGTCATAGCTCGTTACCTATTACAGCTAAGATATCCTCTTTTTTTCATTTTACACAGAATTGAGTCTATTTTAATTTCTTTCTTCTGCGTTTCGTCCGCAGATCAAAAAGAAACGAGGTATATTTGAATGTCCCAATTTTTCGAATTTTAGTGGAAAAATGCAAAAAAAGGGGAGTTTTTGAGAGGTCATAAATCACGTAATACTGGCACCAGAAGATCCTTTTTTTTAATAGACGCATAATTTAGTTTACTTTATTTCATTCTCTGGCATCACTATCATAATTTTCCCATAGAACACCCTGTTACAAGAAAAATTCGCAGAGGGAAATTGCCCGGAAAAATGGGTCAAAAGTAGTTCACTTTGAGAGACTGTCTGGAGTAGGGGGAGATTGTCGATAAATGAGCCGAAAAGTCTTCGAGTCAGTAAAAACAGACTCCGGCCGTCGGGACTCGAACCCTCGGCCGCCGGCTTGCAAGCCCGATACGCTAACACTGCGCTACGGAGGCTGGGTACTACAACGGTTCTCGCCGACCGTATTCTAGTCCCAGCCTCAAGTCAGTCGTCGATCAGTCTTTTTGGAGAGGAAAGGCAATTTGTTTGTAACGTGCCAAGCTCACGTCACACCTTGGAAGTGGGGAAGGGCGTCTAGTTACGTCCCACGTAACATAGGACTTTGCCCTTTGCGGTAATTTAAAGATAAATACATGAAATTTCACTCATCTGTAGAAAATTTTTTCATAAAATCATTAGGTTCGTTGGTACAGACAATGTTGCAAAAAGTAGTGATTTTTTGACGAAATTCAGAAAAAAAGTGGTTTTTTGAAATGACTGTAACTCGAAACCTATTACAGGTAGAAGATTCGCTTTTTTTGTTTTTCTTAGAATTTCTCACATTATTTTTTTTAATTTGAACTTTTTTTTGTACAACGCAATGGAAATGGTCCGTCCACGCAAACTTGATTTTTGAAAATTCTTTTTTAAAAAAAAACATCTTTTGGCCATCTATCCACGGCACACATTTTTAAAGGATCATTCAGGATCCCATTCAGGAGCTATTTCAAAAAAAAAAAATTGCACCTGGGAATTATTACGGAAAAAAGTACCAGTTGCCTGGACTACTACGAAATATCTGTCTTACATTTACTAGGCACGTGTAACTAGATTCGTCTAGTTGGCCTAACTACCCGAGTTGAAATATAGGCTCTACTTTAAGGCTCCAAGTGAAAGTATTGCTACTACTTTGCGACTCCTTATTCTACTAGCTCCTACTTATCATCTCCAAAAGATATTTTAATTCTATTTTGCTTCTAAATAATCTTTAGTCCCTACTTTGAGGTTCTTGCTTCTATGTTCTTTAGTTCTAGTAACGTCTCTTTTAAACCTCCATAGTCTTCGTAGAATTTTTAAGTTCTCTTTTAAAGCTCTTATAACTTTTTGTGTATTTTTAACTCCTCTTTTGACACTCTTTAATCTCTAAATTTCAAAAATAATTTTATCTCCTTTCTAAATATTCCTTATTATGTAATTTTCAAAAATTCGAAGTAAAATAATGTATAAACACTAAAAAATGATTAATTATTATTGATTATTTTCAAGGGCATGTAGTTTTACTAATGATGTATAAAATTATGATTTTAATGTTTGAGGAATATTTACTTAAAAGTTTTTATTAGCTTATTGTAAATTAAATAATTAGGAATAGGTGTTTAAACAATATTTTCAAAAGGTTTGTCTTTTTTTTAAATAAGCACATTATTTTTAAGTTTTATTCAAGTTCTTTATTATTTATAGGAACTGCTACATACGATTGATTATTAAACTTCATTTAAATACAAGTTGTCGAAAGATTTTGAATAGGAACAGCTTTAAAATTATATAATTCGTGGCATTTGTACAAGAAATCAGTACTACTATAAGCCGTTTCATTCCCAACTACGATAAATACACTAGTGCATTCAATTTTTTTGATTATTGCATAGTGCTCGCTTTCACAATAACATGGTTGCACTATACAATTACATCGTGATAATTTTACAAAATTATAAATAAAATCAAATTGTTTTAAGCCTTGATAGAAAAAAAAAGAGTAGAAGATAAAGTTTTCTTTTCTCGACCATACATATCAGATATGTATAATTTATTATTTTTTAATAATCTATAATAATTCCGTACAGTGAAATGGTCAAGAACAATACCTCTTACGTTTAAAGCATTTCTAACAATATCTTGAATATCTTTCAAAACTTTATAAACACCAACACTGTCACAGTGAGGATGTATTTGCTCCAAAATTTTAACTTGCTTTCTTCTTTATAAATAAAATTCACGAATCCTTTCATCTTACACATTTTCTATAAACCCGATCATTTTTAGGAATTGATTTTGTGACCTGGGAATTTGCGTGTCTATGCGACGAGTGCCGTGGATTAGTTTCAAGAATTGACCATTCAAATTTTCATATTCGTAACATGTATACACCCATAATGGACCTAGATTTTTAACGCAATCTACATAATGCAGAAGTTGATGTACATTTATGGTACAATATCGAATTCCATAAATGTCCTGAAATTCTCGAATAAATCTACCCAGTAAATCGTTTGCTGTGTACAACATTTGCTCGGTTGTGCTCATAAAAATCTAGTCGCATTATTCCCTCAAAGATGGGAATCGAGTAGTAAAACAAAAAATATTTTAGTTCTGATACTTTCCAATGGCATAAATCCAATACAGTTCGCGGCATGCGGTGAATAAAATGTGGAGGTTTAATAGATGTTAATCGGCTGTTAATTACATCTATCACGCTGTACAATGAAAATGGGGCAGCTCGAAATTCTACTTCAAAAAACAACGACATCATTCTCTTTAAAACTCCTCCATCAGTACCGTGCATTCGATCAATTCCCATACCTCTGATAAAATCTGGCATGAGTCTTGAAAAAATTGTTGTTCTGAGTGTCAATTCGTCTGTATATGGATACACGTGGACTCTACTTCCAGATTCTAATGTGACAGTTTCACCTTTTAACAAACACGCAACACATCCATAATCACCATTATATTGAATGAAATTCAGACATTCATACTTAGCAGGCAGATCACATTAAAAGCACACCTCTGACAGTGATTGAGGTATTATCGTGTAAAATAACTTGAATCCCATCAAAAATTTCTTGTAATTCCTCTCTGAACTTATAGAAGAATGTATTCATATTTGTCTTTTTATCGTCGTACCAGTATCCGAGAAGCAACAGATTTTCCCTGTGATGTGGAAAAATTTTCGAAATTTATACACACTATTTTTAACTAGATTCTCAGTTAAACAGTGCAATTCCAAAACAATAATTATTTCTTTAATGCATTCCATTGTTAGGTTGTGGTATAATAGAAGAGCTAAAATGAGCAACATGCTTCCCTCTACAGATATTCTAGCACCGCGATACAAAGTTTGATTGTGATTTTCGACATAGAAAAGTCGATTTCCGTTGTCACGGATCTCTTCAACATCATCTTCAGATCCACTGGTATCTTCTTCACTTGCTGAATGGTAGTCATCTTCATCTGAATCCTCATTGCTTTCGGCCTATCCGACGTTTTCATTTCCAAGAAGTGCTCCCTCCACAACCCTATTTGAAAACGCACAATATTAATTAACGTAAAATGTCTTAATCACATAAATTTTCAAAAGAATTATATTTTATCACATAGAAGTACAGAGCTTAACTTACTCATTTCTCAATAAATTTTCATTTATTGTCAGTCTTTCTTGTTCTTCCTCTTCAAATTGATGTGGCATTTCTTCCTCTACTCTATTCCTATATAACATTTTATAATTAACTTTTGCAAAACAATTTTGGAAGAGACTTGGTTCAATATTAATCTTTTCTTTCTTGTAATATAAATTGTATATTTTATTTTTTAAATTTACTTATTTGAATAAAAGCTTTACTCTCTAAATCTGAACCAGCGAAAACCATACTAAATCAGTGAAATTTGATGATTCAGATTTAGAGAGTAGAATGAAATAGAAATGTCGACGATTGAATGTAACTGATTACTTTACAGAATAAGTATTCTAAACGTATAAATTAACCGTTTTCTCTATAGCCATATTTATATTTCGAGAAAGAGTATATCTGCAGAACGAACAGATATATAATTATAATATTGAATAGAGACTATATGTATACCTATTACTTTCTAATATTATATATAATATTATCTATACAGGGTGTTTCGCGAGTTCCATGTCAACGTGAGACAACAAATACTAGAGCAAAAACTAATTCCCACTAGTTTTTGTAACACCCTTAACTCTAATTTTTTTTATTTCTTTTTATAAATATATGTTCTTTTTTAAATTATATTCTTTTCATTTATTTTTAAAACTAAAAATTTTTTCTAAACAGGCTATTGGATATAAAAGATAAATGCAATCAATGTACACTCGAGCCTTTCAAATTTCAAAAAATTCCTTTCTTTTTGGAGGAGGCTCGAGTGTATATATTATACGATAGGTTATGTTTATCTTTCGTCATGTACAACGTCTGGCGGATTTTCAACTACATGTTCGAATTATTGTTCACCTACGTCGGTTTCTGAAAGTATAGATAATCGGTTCTTCAGTTGCCGTCTACCAATATCCTTTACTGCTTTGTGTGACATGATAACAGTTATATTCTTTTTTGATTAAACACTTGACACACTCCAACCGTCACTTCACAAATCACTTTTATCCTTTGACGTCATAGAACGTATTTCCTACAGTCGGTAACAGGTGTAGATTGTCTGACTGGACGGTTTTAACGACAATTTTCACGAAAGTAGACAAACGGTTAAAAATGAAAATTTCTTTAATATAATAATTAGACCTTGAATCAAAGAGTTTTAACGTAATACTAACTTTTATTTTGTTTACTTCGTTTACTTTAAAATTTGCATATAGTAACTGCAATTTTAAATTTTCAAACGCAAATATGGCGTCGTTGCCTCGACGACTGCGCCGTTGTGGCTTTATTGTTTCTTCTTACGTCCATAACTACAGTTTGTAATAGCGTCCGTTTTAAAGTGATTTTAATTATTAATCTTACAATAATAAATATAAATGGCTCTAAGAGGAAAGAAGTTTGCCCTGATCTGGTGGGTGGATGATAGGAAAACAGATGTGATTGAATTATCACTGATTCCTAAGAAAAATCGAGAAGTAGGCTGTGTAGTTAATTTAAAGTAGAATGACATCAAAACAAAGAAAACTACATATTTGAAAGCAAAAGTGCTAGCTATTAGCGGTAAGTAGATCATATTATTTTACATTGTCCTATATAAATATATTTTTTCGAAATAATGACTCGAAATCTATTTCATTTATATCCATAATGTCATTCTACCGGCATCCAAGCCGGCATTTTTTCATTGTTTTGATTTCGCATGTGGACTAGCAGGATCGTATAAACGGTGTGCAGTACCCTTAAATAATATAAAATTAAGATTACAACCTGAATTCCAAAAATAATTTTCATTACACATATTTTTTTTCTTTCTCTAAAAAAAATTCTGAATATTTTTCATTCTCTATTTTATTTTTTTATAGATAAGGAAAATGAACTTCTGCGAACTATCGTCAATCACGATGGAATCATTCATGATGAATCCCAAAAAATTTTCTCGGTAGACGTTGTAAACAATCAACAAGAATTAAAAAACAAAAAGAAAACTGCGAAGAAAAACGCACTAGCTAATAAAAGCAGTTTAGAAGAGGAAATAAAAAAGTGCTCTCAGATAAGTACGACGAGTGTAAAGGCAGAAAGTGCAGAAAAGCCAACGTTCTCATCTTATAATTTATCGCTCTCAGAGATGTCGAAAAGTAAAAATATTACTTTTTCTACTAAAGGCTTATGTTTTTCAAAAACACAGGTTGATGTTCAATCTACCCCAAACTGTTCCACCAACAAACCCTATCCACCAAATGAAGCTCCTGTTAAAACTTTCGAAAGTAGTGTTCCGACTTATCAGCCCACGTCAAATTATCCTGATACCGAATACCATAATGCTTCCACAGCATACACTTATGAGAACTCACCATTTGACACACAAAAAACACCCTATCCATATAATCCTCTTCCAACACACTCACCTAACATTCCGACAACAGCTGCTCATTCTGCACCACACTATTGTGACGGATCTTCAACATCACACACTCAATCAAATGAAGCTCCCGTTCAGACTTTCAAAAGTAGTGTTTCAACTTACCATTCCATGCCAAATCATCCTGAGACTGGATACCATAATCCTTCCACATCATACACTCATGTTAACCCACCGTTTAATACACAAAAGACATCCTACCAATACAATCCTGTTGAAAGACTCTCACCTAACGTTAGAACATTTTTGCATTCAACACCGACCTCTTCTGACAACATGTATAATACTCCTTCAATATCATACGCTCATACCAATCAAACATCGAATGTCCAAACAACTCTTAGTCATTCCAAATTAAATAACATCGTACAACTCGATGAAGGTAGTTCCATTTCATTGGATGAAAATGAAGAAAGCACTACCGACAAGGCCTACCCAGATCATGGAATTGGGTTATTATCAGGCATAGCCTTAGGATCAAGTGAATATTTACTATATACTTACTATATTACTTACTCATTTACTATATAAGATTATTAAACTACTGTTTAGAAACAAAATTAAAAAATATACCAAACAATACTTACATTTATATATTCAAAGAATTAATATTTAATTATACATCTTTAATTTTAAATAGTTACAAAGAGGGACATTTGGATTCAGGAGCAGATTTTGGAATCCATGAAAAGATCATATGCGAATCAAAATAAAATGGACGCTCTAACGAAAAAAATGATTTTGGTAATAAATTCACGTTTCTATAAAGAGTACTTGTAATGAAAATATTGTCAATAATTACTAACATTTGTGTTTTTAAAGATACCAGATTGTCATTTTCAACCAGGAGAGGAAATGGTATGTTATTAATTTTAGGAAATATATATTTATTTCCGCATGTTTCTGATCTGTATGTTACACTTGTCCTTAGGAGGAAATATCGCTAAACTGTGGTTTTTACATTTCCAAGAACAAGAAAATCTATTAAGGAGTTGCTGGCTGAACAAACAAAGAGCTGGAAAATCCTGGTCCGTGAGTCGATTTTGGAAATAGATGGTTCAGTCATAGCAAATTACTCCACAACTGGGAAGAGATCAAGTCGTCCCCCGATTGATTCGAAGTTGCATAATGGATTAATGGGTAAAATTTCATATGTTGCAAATATATTACCAACATTTTTTTTAAATTAAGAATTCTTAAATTAACGTGCGTTTTTGTCCAACAGAATGGGTCAATAAAAAATTTGCCCCTGATAGCAAACAACAGTTAATTGCATATATCTCCAAGATTGCTGCAAACAAACGAAAATATACAAACCAGCGCAAGGATTTGAAAAACAGTTTTCAAGAACCCAGATGCAAGAAAGCTCGAAAGCAGACAGCTAATACGCGAGAAGAAACGACAGAAGAAAAAGGTGAGAAAGATAAAAATATTTTATATTAAGTTTTCCTTGTACCACAAAAAAATGAAATAATTATTACCTTAGATTCTGAGGAAACAGATTTTTCTTTCACGTATGTCATCGAATAATGAACTTTTATTATGAATAACGATTAAAAAATATGTAAAAACATGAAATGTTTTTAAATCGTCATGTTGAAAAAAGTAACATAATTTTGATATTGCAATTGTGACGGGGAAAGACAGAATTGTTCGTAAATAATTCGTAAATATATATATATTCAGGATCACCAATAATTGATTTAAATTAAATAATTGAGTAATTTCTTTATTCACTATACAATTAGAGTCTGGCCCGTGGGACAGACTTATCGATACGAACGTCAGAATATTAATAATCGCTTTAGCATTTTGATAGAAGCGATGGCTTTACAGTTTATACAATAGTAGGGTTGCGAGGTGCTAATGATGCACATTTCAGCTCAGACAATTCTAGAGGTGCTTGCGTGGTAACAGCGTTACATCCCCCGCTTTGGATTCGTTTTACTCTCGGAAAACGTATTCTGACATTTTGGGGTATTATTTCTGGTTCGTTCGAATCGTCTATTTCTAATATCGGTGGTGACTGAGGAATGTATCTTACAATTGGCTGTGGGTTTAAACTTTCTATCCTGTTTTTTATGCACAATAAATTAATACATAATTTTGGACATACATTTTTGAGTAAGTTACAGAAGCCGCATTTGTATAAAACGTATATCAGAACAAAGCCTATTGATGAATAACCGATGTATGACAAAATTTCGGATGCTTTTTCGCGGGAAAGACGCGTTCGTCTTTCCCGCAGAATTTTATTTAAAGAATTTTCAATATCATCTAGTGATTGACTCATTTCCTTTAAGTCTATTGGTTTGATTGCTTTTTGCAGAGGTAACATTTTTGATTCTAACAATGATAATTCATCAGCATTAAACGGTATATTAATTGATTTATTGTAGTAACTGACTGTTCTGATTTTAGAAGTTTTTTGTACTTTTATAATTACGCTGTTAGTATGAAGAATACAATTTTCATCTGATTATAGAAGAGTTGCTTCGGATAAAGTTAATTGCTGGGAATTTTTGTCGTAAAGAATGTTTAGTTCAATTTCTTTTTCAGGAATTAATAAGTATCCTTTTTCGTCATTTAATTGGATATTAACAAGTTCGTGAATTTTGAATGGAGACATTTGACAATAGGTATCGTCAAGACTTTTAGCACTTGTTCTTATAATTTGATTTTCACAAGTATGAATTTCTGATACTATATATGATGGTTGGTTTCGTTTGCATATTTTATGAACATCAAGATTTTTACAATTATTGATAGTGTCCTTGTCAGTTGGAACATACAAAGTTTTCTGTTTATTAATCATTAAAAATTCGTGTTCAGGAATGACAGTAAGGAAGACATTTCCAATTTTTTTAGGGAAATTTTAATCGTAAAATGGAGAAATTTTCGGATTCTAGGAAGGGAATTTTAATTAAATACAGCAATCTTTTGTTAGCAATTGTTATACTTATTTCGGAAATATCAATTAGATGTTGATAGTTTTCTTCATTTAGTTGAATTGGGTATTTACTATTGTATTTTATTTCAAAAGTTTTGAGTTCTTCCATAAGTATTTTTGGAGATAATATTTGTGGATGGATGATGCCATGTTTTCCGTCATTCACTGCATCTATCAATAAATTTATATCCACACTTAGCTCATTAACAATTAAGGTACAAATTGTCAATTGATTCGAGATTATTACATTTCTTGTATTATCATTAATACTGTTTGTCATGCGGTTAAATTTTTATTTGATTTGTAATGCTGGAAGAAAGAACTTTATTATCTTCAAATAATTTATCAAGTTCATGATTTACGTAATCGAGGTTCCAAATAAGCTTTTGGATGCACTTCCAATGAAATTAAAAAATTTCACGAAGTTTTAGAAATCTTTCGTTGATGTTTTCTGTTTCGACAGCGATGATTAGATTCCAAGTCTCGTGGTAAAGCTGAGCCGGTCCAATGTTTTCTGCAAAAACTGTTGTATGTTTTAGGGATTTCGTAGTAATATTTCCCAAGATAGTGGGGATGAATGCCATCAGTAAAAATAGATTCTTCATCTTTACGCTGCAAAAAAAATTAAGAGTGAAATGCTTTTAGACGGTTTGCGTGCGTAAGGTAACGTTCCCCTTTTATGAGAACAAAATAATCGCTATTATTTACTTTTTCGATAATTGGAAATGGGCCTTTCCATTCCATACATAATTTATTTTGTTTGGATTCATTGTGGATTAAGACAAGGTCACCTGGTTCGAAAATGTGTTGTGGAATGACGATTTTGGAATCTTGTTTCTCTTTGTATTTTTGCTTCGATTTTTCAATTTTTTCTTTTGCTTGTCGTAAATATTTTTCATGGCGTGTTTTCCATAATGAGATCAAATTTTCGTATTTTAATGATGGAGGGGTTGCTAACATTGATGGTAAATTAGCTTTTCTACCAACAGTAAGCTCAAATGGTGAAAAACCAGTTCCTTCATGTTTTGCAGTATTGTAGGCCATTGCAATAATTTTTAAGTTTTCATCCCAATCATTTTTATTTTCTTCCATAGCTGTTTTAATTAAGTCTTTTACAGCAGAGTGTGCTCTTTCTAGTGATCCATTGCTTTGTGGGTGGAAAGCTGTTGTTTGAATGTGTTTAATTTTAAATAGATTTTAAAAGGTTTGAATCAGCTCGCAAACAAAATTTCTTCCTTGGTCGGTTAAAATATTCTTCGGTGATGGGAATATATAAATGTAGTGATCAAAAAGTTCATTTATTATTGATTCAGCCTGTACGTTTATCATTGGAATCAAAAGTAGGTATTTCGTTAACATATCTTGAATAGTTAAAATATATTCATGTCCCTTTGTAGTCAATGGTAGAGGCCCAAAAATATCCATAGCAATTTTATCGTTTGGTTCAACAGGTGTATCAGGAATAATTGCTTTAACTTTTGGCCTAATGCGTGTTAACTTTCGAATTTGGCAAATAGGGCATTTTTTTATATATTCACAAATGTCGCTTTCCATATTTTTCCAAAATCCTTTCTGTCTTGCTCGTTCAATGGCCTTATTTTCTCCAAAATGTTGTGCTGCAACATTGCCATGACTTTCTTTAATAATTTCTTCTTTTTCTTCTTTAGTCAATTCTTCATTTGGTGTTGCTTGATGATCAGTTTGAATTTTGAACTCTCTTCTCAATAAATATTGTCGCAATCTCGTGGTTGACCAAACGATAGCCAAAAGTTCTTTTTCAGTTGTTGTGTAATTCAATTCTGCTGCATTTAGAGTTCGTGAAATATAGCAACAGGGATGACCTTCTTGTGATAAAATTCCGCTAAGTTCTACATTTGAAGCATCGGTTGTTAATGTAAAGTCTTTTTTAAAATCGGGATATCGTAAAACAGGTGCTGAACAGAGACATTGTTTTAGATTTTGAAATGATTTTTCGCAATTTGACATCCAATCGAAAATTGTATCCTTTTTTGTTAATTCTATTAATGGTTTGGCAATAGTTGAAAAATTTTTTATGAATTTTCTATAGTAGCCAGCAAGTCCAAGAAATGATTTGACTTCAGTTGGTGTTTTTGGGGTTTTAAAGTTTGTTACTGCTTCTAGTTTTTTTGGATTTGGTTTCACTCCGTCTTTTGTGATAATATGTCCTAAGTATTCAAGTTCAGGTCTTAAATACGAGCGTAAGCGCTCGAAAAGTGTAATCATATTTTCATTGTGTTCATTAATTGTTGATCCAAAAACTACAATATCATCTAAATAAACAAAGCAAATTTTTCCTGTTAATCCTCGTAAAGCGGTGTCCATCATTCTTTGAAATGTGGCTGGGGCATTTTTAAGTCCAAACGGCATACGTTCATATTCGAAATGTCCTTCTGGTGTTGAGAACGCAGTGTATTTTTTTGACTCTTCATCCATTTGAATTTGATGAAATCCTGAACTTAAATCGAAGGCAGAAAAAAATTTTGCTTTCCTTAAATGATCAAGGATATCATCAATTACGGGTAAGGGATATGCGTCTTGATCTGATTTTTCATTTATCTTTTTAAAATCAGTGACAATGCGCCATTTTTTTATTCCTGATGCGTCTGCTTTTTTGGGCACAACCCATAGGGGTGAGTTGTATGGTGAATTTGAATTCCTAATTATTTTTTTTATAAACATTTCATTAACTTGCTTAGTAATTTCGTTTTTGTGGCACTCTGGAGGTTTATAGGATTTATTGTTGATTATTTTATTATCTTTTAGAATAATTTTGTATGATGTCAGATTCGTACTAGGGAACGGATCTCCTGGCAAGGTATAAATATCATGGTATGCGTTAATAATTTTTTTAATTCCTATTCTATATTCTTTTTCAATATGCTCAAGTCTCGTGTTTTCTGAGAGTAATTTTAATCTTTTTATTAGTTCTTTTTCGGTGATGAACTGGATTCTTTCTTCAGGCTGTTTTGTCATCACATATTTAATTTTAATATCTGAAGTACTCAACTTTAGGGGTTGTTCTTTTTTGTTTGAAATTGGTATTCTAATTTCATGATTTTAAATCCTATAAATTGAATCTGGAATGTAGGGATTATCTTCAATTACCACATGTCCATCTATTTTATCACACTCCAAAGTAATAAGTTTTATCGTGTTTTTTTTGGGATATAAATTTCATCATGATGAAGGGTATAAGTAATTTTATCTAATTCCAAAGTTGTCTTTGTTAGGTTAAAGTCATAAGAATGAATAAAAGGGATTCCAATAATTCCATCCTCAGGCAAAGGAAAGTTATTAGGGACGATATAAAATAAATGTTCTTTATTCTGGAATTTAAATTTGACCAATTTTTGTGTTTGGTGTCTATCATTTCCTATAAAAAATTCTTTTTCACACGTTTCCGTTGGGTATTTTGGGTGGATCATTTCATCTTTTATTAAATTTATTGAGGATCCACTGTTAACAAGTAATTGGCTTGTTCTTGTTGTTCCGTATATGCTGACTGAGATGTAGAAAAGTCTTCCGGATACGACTGAAACTCGATCTCATTGGGATTCATTTCCAAGTCTTGTGTTTCCGTTATTTCTTCGCAGAATTGACTTTCTTGAATCATTCTCACTTGTTGAGGTGGTCGTGTGTTTGATCGACCTTGGGGAAAATTTTGATTCTTGTTATAATTTTTTTTAGAACATTGGTTTTCTGTATGACCAATTCCATTGCAAGAATTACATTTTATTTGACTTTTTTGTGATAGGGTCATATTATAATTATGGATAGTCGGTTTTTGATAATGAATAGATTTTTGTAGTGGATTATGTTTCTGTGCAAATACTGAAGCTGAAGTTATTTTTCTTTATCTCCATTTCCTTTTTAATATTCAGAGGCTAAATTGAGTCTTATTTCATTATTTTTATTAAGAATACAACATAATAATATTTTAAATTAAAAGAAATTGATCCTATATAATTTTTTTACTTAGTACTATTGTGTAGTAATAATTATTTTCTTCAAATTATTATTAATTTATTGTTTTTAAAATATATACAAAAATTTATATGTGGTTAATCAATGAAAATAATTAATAATGTTATATTTATATAGGTTCCGAAGACGAAAAAACAACATTAATGGAATCACAAAACAACGAAGTTGATCAGGATACAAATCGAACTTATGCTATTTTATAATACTTTATTATATTTATATGATACTATGTTTCACATAGTACTTCGTTTGTTTTTAAAATACGCTATTAGTTGTTGTTAATGGTTCATTTTTTTAATATTAATATTTAATAAGCTTCACCTACCAAAGTTAGTTCTATTTTAAATATTTTAATAAAAAAATTATTAAGAAAAAAGGATTTATAATTCACAAGCAAAATGAACTTAAAAGTGCACGAAAATAATATTATTTAACGACAGATTAACAAAAGTTGAGTGAAACGGGAACATTGTGACATTTTGTACGTACGTATTTGATAATATTTTGCATCTTCATTTATCAACAAATATTAATTTTCATTTTAAGTTGCATAAAGCTTAGGCTTTTTTTTAAGAATGAAAAAAGCAAAAGTATTTTTTATTTTTATTCATTCATGTAATGAATAATACATATTGTTTTCAAGACTTAATAAGAAATTAACAAGAAATTAATTTTTATTTTAAATGCAGAAAATTTATAAATTGTTGTTGAATGATTATGCAAAATAACTTGAAAGATTGTGCAAATTTCCCTATATCTTCGTCTTGCTCTACTTTTGATAATCTTTCGTTAAATAATTTTATTTTGTGCAGGAATCTCGAGTAGAAATATAGTATAATAAATATTTTGACGCTCTTCACGCTCTCGTTCGTAGGGGCTAGAGGTTTAAAGTAGAGGCTAATTCAATGCGATTTTTGCCCCTACTTTGACGCTCCAAGTGGAAGATTTGGAAATTTGTGCCCATTAGAGTGCCAAAGCAGGGGCAAAAATCGTATTGAACTAGTCTCTACTTTAAACCTCTAGCCCCTACAATTGAGAGCGTGAAGGGCGTCAAAGTAGGGTCTATATTTCGACTATATTTCGACTCGGGTAAACCTTTTTCTCCGTGTTCATACATTGGAAACAATGTATAGAGCAACTGATGCAAACAAGCTCATACAATGCATGAGCATACAATTTATGAAACAATGTATGAGACAACTACAAACAATCTCATACGCAGCAGGACCGGCTCACTCGCATTGTCACTAAAATGGCTACAACTTATAAAAAATCCTTCAGAGGATATATTCTTGGAAGTCTAATCTTTGAAAATATGCAAAAAAATAGATGTTTTCAAAATTCTAGACTAGAATACCCCCTTAATTAATGTGACCCTATAATAACGGTTCTTTAGAAATCGTTATTCAATATTTATTTGTATTTTAATGATGGTTCTTTAGAATTGAGGGCCTGGATCGAAAAAGTCACTCAGCGTTCGAATCGAGTAAAACTATTGTCCAAACGTCTCGGTGGACTGAAATTTTAAAGTTAACAAAATTAAATTTAAAAATATATTTTCTTGTATAAAATGAAAAAACGGGACTTTTTTTATTTAAAGTATTTTTTTCCGATGAAAATGGAATAATAGTTTTACTGGAGCTCGAGCGCTGAGTGACTTTTTCGATCCAGGCCCTCAATTTCATCGATCATTTTGTCTTTGGAGATGGTTCTTTAGGATTGCATCATATTAATTTACGGTGGTTCTAAAGAATTGCATCTTGTTATTTATTGTAGTATTTCTTGGTGTTGGTTCTCTAGGATTGCATTGTATTATTTTACAATGGTTCTACAGAATTGCATCATGTAATTGATTTTGTAATTTTATTTTATTTCCCTTTATTATATTAATTTTATATTGTGCTTCTGATATTTCTTTTGTTTTGTATCTTGTATTTATGTTCATATTTCCTCTTTTTATTGTCACCATTCCCTTTTTATTTAATTTAGATTTATTTTGTTAATTTTCCATACCTAATCTAGAAATAAAAAGGACGAAAGATTATAATTTTTATAAATTAATACTCTTTCTATTTTAGCTCATTTAGACTCTCTTTTGTATCAATTATTCTATTATATTTCAATGTTTATAATTGAATAAATTTATATATTGTTTTTAGTATTCCCCGCTTTATTAATTTACATATTTTTAAATTTAGATAATTATTTCTCGTCACAAAGACTAGTCGAAGGTGCTGCCGATCATTTAATAATGATAATTTGATTTACATAATTTATATTATCTAGTTCTGTTTCTCGTTCTTTCAATTGACCTTTCAGGTCTGGCACCCAACTCATATATATTGGCAGACGTAAGGTGATTATAAAAAAATTAGTTTATATTTATATTTTAATAATAAAAAAAAATATACGGTTATATCATATACAAATAACTATAGGTGAGAAATGTTTGATCGATGTAGGTAAAAATAGGTGTATGTATGTATGTGTCATGTGAGAGTAGATGAAACTGCGGTATAATTTATAGAACACCCAGCTATTTTCCCATCCTTGCACGACTGCTGAGCATTACCGTCGTGCACTCAATATTCCACGCCATGTTCACGGTATTTGTTATAGCAACTTCCCATGAAGCGAGATCCAAAACGGGCTTCTGCTAATGTCCTTTTATAACAGAGGCGAGAGGAGAGCTTTTCCTACTTTGTAGTCTTCTAAAATGTGCACCAAATCGTAGATATTACCTACCTTTTCCAACTCGTAGAATTAACGAAAGAAAAAAATTAAGAATACAAGTACTATGTTGTTTTCTCATAAAGAAAGCATTGTAATGATGACAAAATTAATTTTCTGCAAACATATTTTTTTGGATAAAAAGTCTGATATATCTAGTATGATGTCCTAAAAAATTGTCCAGTTGTGTGTGTGTATCAGGCTTTTATTATTTAAGAACGTGTATATAGAAAGTAATGAAATTTGGTACATTTATTCCACCTTATAAAACCTCAATTCTATCACAAGGGTTTAAAAATATTAAATTTTACAAGCTTTATGTACTTTTAAAATTTTGTTAAAAGTGATTTTCGACAGTAGGACCAAATCGTGAAAAGCTGGCGCTGACTAAAACTATAAGATGTTTATTAAATGGGCCAAATTTTGAATGGATAACTTTTGCGATTCGAATATTTATTGTCCTGATTGTGATATGGATACAGATCTTGCTCTCTCTAACTAGACTTCCGATGACTCAATAGCCGAATTTAAGGTCAAATTGAAGAAAGATGTTTCTAATTGTGAGACTGAGTTTTTTGAAATTCCTATTTAGAGGACAGTTGCAACTCAAAAATACTGTTGCATTGATTTTTCTATATAACTGCCATTTCTGAAGAAGCGCGAATCCAAGCATATATTAAAAAGAAAATCTTCATATCACCTGGAAATTGCTGTTGAGCAACTCATACTCTAAAAAATCGAATTTTTGTAAAAGATCTTGACCACTTAAAAGTGCACTCCAACACTGCGATTCTCAGCACATCAGAGTTGTTAAAACTAATGGAAACTCTATCCATTAAATGTGATTCGACATTGCTTGACAAAATCGGTAAATTCGGCCATTCAGAAAAAACAAAATTAATGTTTTTGTGCAACAGATGCATGAAAATGGCCACATTCCGTGTCCATAAAGCGTGCGGAAAATTCCCGCACGCTATTCTCACAGTAGAAGAATCTGGAATTTTCCGCACGCTTTATGGACACGGAATGTGGCCATATTTTTATGCATTTTTTGCAAAAAACATCGTGTGTGACATGTTCGGGAAGTTGAACATTCACACTCGTGGAATGTTCAACTTTCCGCACTTGTAACACAATATACTATTATTGGTTTATATTTGGCAAATTTTCTTGAAATAAAAAACGTAATAACTTCATTGCGTAATGGTCAATCTCGTTCAGTAATCCAAGCTCTTGTGTTTCTTTTTAAATTACGTACAAGAAATTCCAATAAACTATTAGCTTCAATATTGAACATAGATAATAAACAATCTATTTCGGAAGATTCTGAAAGTATAATTCAGTCTTTTAAAAAGGACGTCCTCCAACTTCGTTTCGGTTTAAATTCTTTCAACAGGATTCATCTTATTGAAAACCATACAACAGAAATTGCAAAAAGAAAGTTCCTCTTTGTAAGCCCTTCACTATTTGTACGACTGATGGATACGTAGTGGATATGCTTGGGCCGTATCTTGAAAACCAAAATGATGCGAATGTCATGAAAACGATCATTAATGATCCGAATAGTTTATGCAAGTTTTTGAGACTGAATGATGTCTTTCTCCTTGGTCGAGGTTCTCGTGATGTAGTTAAAGATTTGGAAGAAAACATTTTTAAATACTGATGTCTGCATTAAAAGGTAAAAGAAAGCAATTTTCAAAAAAAAATTCAACAAGTCACTTTTTGTGATTAAATTGCGATGGTGGTTGAAGCAGTTCACGGTATGTTCAAATAAAAATATCGTTTTCTGCACCATCTTAAATTCTGGAGGGAAAGTTCGTGATTTCTGAGAGGCGAGGGGACACGATAATAAAGCACCCTGACTTGTGAATGGCGAGGGGACTCATGATAATGAAGCAACCTGATTTGTGAAATGCGAGGGTATTTCACAATAATAAAGCACCCTGGCGAAAAGAGTTGAAAATCTTACTGCAACCTTCTCGTGGTGAACTCTGAAAACTATAATTTGGATAGGCTAACTGCAGACGTTGTATTAATTTCAATGTTATCTTTAATTTGAAAAACTTTTCGAACCATGAATAAAATGGAATAGAGTTGTATTCTAAAATCTAAAGTATGCGGTCGGAAGCAGTGCACTATAAAGATGCGCAACTTTGCATGCGCGTTTTTTATTTTTTTTTTAAGATTATTTCTCCCCTTTAAAAAATCCGAAAAAATCTGTTATGAAGGGAGTAGTTAGACTAAGCCACTTCTAAATATAAATCCCTGCACCGACATTTACCGACACTCGAGAAGGTTCGATGGTTCGTGTCTAAGCATGACCTTGAGATTGTTTCAATAAATAATGACGCAATTCTTCTGTAGTTTGATTTAAATATATGGAATGCTTATGAGTCTTTTAGACCCTGGGTGTCCCCGTGTGAAAGTTATATGTTTTTAATAACAATTCATGAAGGAATTTGTTTATAATTAGCAGGTGTCCTTTTTGAATATTTAATCTACAGAACATTTGTTATTATAACATGTCATATAACATATCATATAATATATGTATCGATTATTAGCCTTTCAAATTGTGTTGGAACCGGAAAAAGAAATGTACTTGAGTCTCTTGCCCCTTGAGATTGTTTTATAAAATGAGCATGTATGTTATTATATACATATCCGTTATTAGTCTTCCAAATCGTGGGAGCCGCAGAAGGAATCTGATTTGGCGCGTGTAAGAGATCAGTTTGCAATTAGATGTTTATTCAATTTTAGAATCTTACATCTATACTATCGGTATACATGTGACATTTTATTTAAGACAGTGCTAATCTACAGGAAGTTCAAGTGGACAAAAGTTATTATTATTATTATTATTATTATTATTATTATTATTATTATTATGACTCATCGCCAAATGATTCATGATGAACTTTTGTGTCTATATAAAAAGACTATGGTAGGATTATTTTTTAGTTCACTCCTGAATTTCAAGCTGAAAGCTAATGTCACAGATTGGTAATAACAAAGAGTTTGAAGATCGTGTAAAAGTTTTTCTAACTAAAATTAGTGAATTGAAACAATCACTTCAATATTTGATTGAATTTCGTAAGTTACTGCAAGAATTTAAAACTTTGGACGTATCTAATAATGAATCAACAATGCTGGTCAGTGCAGGAAGACGTTCTTACCAACAAAAAAATTAAAAGGACTGGAGTTGAACAAAGTTCATAAGATTACTAAAATAAAATATGTCAATACAAAATTTGGACCTAGAATTACAGTTGACATAGAGAATCAGTTTTCTGTTTTTTTACCTAAAAGAATGTTTGAACGTTTTAAAGAAGATGAAAAGTTAATGTCTTGATATACGCCCAGGCGCAAAAATCCCCAACGATATTGCTCTCTCGGAATTAAATTTAAATAGAAATTAGAGTTAAGTTAAAATAGAATTAATTTAGGAAAAAGTAGAAATAATCTTCGCCACAAAATACTCAAACAGCGCGGCGAAGACCATTTCTACTAACACGGCGAATACCGCGTGATGGGGACTCGGAGAAGCGCGGAAACCGAGAAAGCGTTCTCGACGCATCTCCCGGGGATTCAGAGAAACGCGGATACCGTGAAAGCGTTTTCCACGCATCTCCCACCAAAAGGGTTCTTCCCTCACCACGCAAACCCTTTGGACCCCTAGAGTATAAAAGGGCCTGCACGACGACAAATCGTCCGAGTGTTTGGGGGCGGAATACCGCCCTGCAAACAAGCTGAGCTAGTGGAATACCATTAGACTCAGCACCCCACCTAGTGGAATACCATTAGGCGCAACACCCGAGTCGGGATACCGCTCGGCAACGCTGGAAGACCGGGCTAGTGGCATACCAATTAGTCCCGGCACCCCTCCTCTCTCACCTCGTGGCACGTTGTTATTCCCCTCACCGCTCAACCTTTATATTCTTAATGATCCTTTGGGCTACCTGTCTCCCACCAGTCAAAAAAACTTTCCACGCCAACTTAGTTTACGCACGTAGTTTCTTTTTAAGCGACGCAAACCTCTGGCGTCTACGTTTGTTTGAGCCTCCTGTCGAATAAACGATTCTCAATTAATACTAAAAATGGCGAGTCTTTACTCAAAAGATACTTCCTACCCCCCCCCCCCTATTTTCCTTTCTCACCCTCTCTGACTTCGTTCTATTCCCCTCTCCTCACCACGGGCAAATCCTGAACAAGGATTGATATCAGTCTCATTTGCAGAATATGTGCAGCAGTGAAAATCTTGGCATTAAATATTTGGGAGGAACTTATGATTGTATTGAATTCTTGGAAACATAAAGCATAATGGCATATGTCCCACAAAATCAAGTGATGCTTGGAACTACATTTAATTTAGCTCCTTCCTTCACCAAGCAAGCTATCATAGGACTGGAATTCAATAACTATGGAAAGTTAACCATAGTTCTGAAGTTAGTTTCAAGTCATCCTCGATGCAGCATTTCTTTAAAAAATGAGGAATGGAAAACCTTCAAGACATATTTTATCAACATTATTGCATTTTTCAATGTTGAAGAAGCTGAAGGAATGATCAGCTGTGAGAATTTCCGGATACGTTTCGATAGCATACTTGGAGAAAATGTGGTCTAATTGGAGCAACAGGGAATTAAGGATTTTTATTGCCCGTTTTTAATGAAGGAATCAACCTTTGGAGTTTTGAAGGATATCATTCCTTGCATCGATCAACGCTTTCAGGACTTATCGATTTTAAATCTACGACAAGTGCATGCTTTTATTGTAAAACAAAATGCTGAAATTTTGTGGTGTAAAAGTCAAAAATTGAGTGAAAAAGAAGTTGAATGCTTCTTGAAAAAAAAATTATAAATATTTCTTGAAAAAAATTGATAGAAAGGATTGTACCTTCCTTGTGGACAATATCGATTTTAAGACTCTATTTGTTGACTTGATCATATTTAATATTAAAATTTTTGCCTAAGAAGTAAGTGAGAAAATGTACCAAGTAAATAGTATTGGAAAGTGTTTTATATAATATTAGGAGTAAGGTATATATATACTGAAAGAACAAAAAAAATGTATTGGATGAAAATAGTTTTTATCAATAAAAGCTTGGTATACAGAATACAAAATTGTTATAAATCAGACTTATTTACCCAACTATTGTGTGAATCATCAAATCCTAACCATTTCACTAAAACTTTATTACAGCGTTTTTTAACTATTTTTTCAACTAAATAAACATCTGAATATTTTACTTTTGAAAGTTCTTGCTCATAAAAACTGCCAGCAATAGGTTTCTTTTGATAATCCTTAAGAAGATAAGTTACAGGTTCAGTATCTTTTACATGGCTTATTGTAAATATTTCAGTTGTACATTTTTTTTTTTCAAAAAAATGTTTGAATTTACTTATGCGCACTTTATCACCTATTTTAAACTTTGACTTGTATATTGGACGCTTAACCATAACGTTTTTCTTGTAAACAATCAACAACAATTTTTTTTCGTTTGACTTAGTAACATCTTTTGGTTTCATTTTAATAGTTTGATGCTTTGTATCATTATAAGAAGAAATTAAATCAAGTAAAATACCTATCCACTTATAACTACCCAGCAAACTAAATTGCATCCACATTTTATTCTTTAACGTACGATTAAAACGCTCATATATTGATGCTTTTAAATTACTAAATGTTGAGTACATATTTATATTATATTGCTTCATAAGATTTTGAAAATGTTAATTATAAAATTCTTTGCCTTGATCTACATGCAAATTCTTTGGAACGCGACCTTGTTCGAGTGCAGATTTCATAGCAGCAGTCGCGTCATCACCCTTCTTGGATTTTATTGGTACAGGCCAAGCGAATTTTGAAAAAATGTCGATGATGGTTAGCATATATTTAAATCCTTGGTTTTCTTTCTCATATGGGAGCATTCCTACAAGATCGGCTTGCCAAGTTTCATCAATTCCACGAATATCTACATGTTGACAAGGTTAGTTTCTTTTAGCAGGCTTTCACCAACTGTAGCTTTTCCGTGTCCATTTTCAAGTGTGTTCAATCGAGCGTATATATTATCAATAAGCTCTCCGTTGTAAGCAGATAAGTTTTGTTGAGTATCAAATTGAAGATTTTAAATTTTCTCATTGATTGATTCTTCAAGATTTCGCAACAAAATATTATTATTATCAATTTCGTTACGCATAGATGTCGTAACCTGATAAAGATTTCGGATCTCACTTTGAACAATACGTTGTAGAAGTCTTAAATTATCTGCGTCGTATTCCTCCTGGGCGTCTTCCACATTACAAAGTCTTTTCTTATTGATGTCGAAATTACCTTTTGAGGTAATATTAAAACCAATACCAGGAGGTCCTCGACTTGAAGTCTCAGCTCGTTTAAAATGACGTCCGAACACATCGATACTCATTTTGAGAATGACGTAGATTTAAAAAAGCTCGGGTTAACAAATCATTCCTGCCTCACGTAGATCTTCAATTATTGATATTAATATCTCATTAGTGTGATTAGGATTACCGGCGGCCTGAAACGCTAAAAGTAAACGTAAACGATCTAGCAACTCGTTTGGATCATCCCAATAGATATAGTCCATTTGTTTACCCTCTTCACTAATCATATATTTTGGTATTAATCCTTTACCTAGTGAAGAACGAGTTCAAATTTTTTTAGCAGATTTTGAAGGAGACGATAAACTAATTGCGTTCGCTATAAAATTTTGAAATTTCAAACTTTTATTCTCACGAACAGCTCCATCAACTTTATAATATTTCTTATGCGCATTTGTTAAAGAAATAATATTTTCATAATTTTCACGATCAACTACACTAATATAATTTTCTTCTGGTACCTTCTTAAACAAAAGTTCAAATAAACCTTTGGTTGCAGGATAACTTTTATTACCATCTGTGAGGATTTCAACATTTTCATATTATCTTCCGCGTCTTCAGAAGCTGTTTTAAATGATATTTCATTATCCTTATCATTTTTTTCCATAAAATCATCATCATCATCATTATTGTTTTTAGATTCTAGAATTTTATTTTGCATAAAATCTTGTTCAAATTCATTATAATCGTTTCTAGGTTCAGAAATATCTTGTTCAAATTCAGACTGTACAGGGCGATATTGTCGCCCATCACATACATGCAGAGCTCTTATACTCCCGGTCATATTTCCGGTAAGATTCTCGGTCACATTCTCCGCTTAAAGCCCATCACCGTTCTCTTTACAAAACGGCCGACTAAGAGCTCTGCACGTCAGTGGGGTGAAACTGAGATAGGCCTTTCCGGTATAGCGTTTTTAGTTCCAGATATCCGGTTTCATATTTTAGGTGGCGCTGATGGTTGGGTTTAGTTGTGTAAGTTTACGTAGTACCACCGGCTCTCCAACACAAGCAAACCTTTGAAATTGTTTGAAATTTTGACAGTTGTGGATTGTTGTGGATATATTGATAAACATTTTGTAAATTTAATATTTTCGATTTGTTTTTTCATTGATATATAAATCAATTTCACGCGTAGTGCAGTGTAGTGCTATTATTGTGAAAATGGAGGTGGGGAATAAAAAAGTACCCGATAAAAAGAAAGGTAAGAAATGTTGTGATAAACTTTTAGGTTATTTAATGTTTTGTATACATTCTTCATGAAAAATTTTTTTTTATTTAATTATAAATTGTAATAATATTAAAAAATTATTATTATTATATAATTAATAAATATAATAATAAGAAATTTGTAATTTCTTTGTTTACATTTCTTATAAAATAAAACTTTTAAATTTAATAATGAAATGAGAAAAAGAACTAATTGAATTATGAACCTTTATTGAGAGAAATGCAGTTATATAGTATAAAAAAATTTGTGACGGAAATAGTACCGTCACCCCTTCATATAGGCAAACCCACCGTACGGGTACCGACTTGCGTCAGAGCAGTCTCTTAGCGCCTGAACGCAGGCAATCCAACATACGAGAGTACCGACACATGGCAGACACGTCGCCGGGCCAAGTATCGATCGGCGCGTGCTACCGCTACTAAAAGATAGAGGGATAAGGGCTATGCCGCTCTCCCACAAATGAAATCATTCCTCACGAGGATATAAGGGGAGCGTTCTGCCGCACTCGTGGTCCAGCAAGCGACCAGACTCCGAACCATTTGCTTCACATCGTGCGGCAGTTCCAGTAGTTAATACTCTTCACTCAACACGTTGTCTGCAGTGCCAGTCTACAGTTCCTGTGTGCTGACAAATCTACAGGGTTGTCTACAGTCTTCAGATCTACAAATTTACGGTAGTATAACAGAAGGTTCCGTACGCAATTCCAAGCTGGACCTTCTGGTTATTACACTCTCTGTATACCCTACCCGGTGAGGGGTAGCTTTTGTCGAGGATCAGTGCACGCAATTCCAAGCTGCTGAAATTCGACAGTACAATTCTCACCAGTTTTGCCTTTGCCCGTGCACTGGTTCTCCTCGTACGCTATACCCAGCTGTGGAGATCTGGTGACGGGGAAGATATTTACGTGTTTCTTTTCTACGGAGGACAATTACCAATTCCTTGCGTACGCAGCACCAAGCGGTAAGGAAGGGGTAATTGGTAGTCCAAAGCCTTGAAATATTTGTGCCTTTTCTTTTGGTCATTTATACTCATCAACCCTCCATGTTCGCAGCACCAAGCAATGGAGAGTTGATGTGACTTGCATTATTAACGATTCTAATGTACGCTGTTCCAAGCTATGAAAATCGTTAATGTTCCACAAAGGGAAATTCGAGTCTAACTTGTTAATATAAAGTCCAGACATGTTACACACTAAATTCTATTTACTCTTGGCACGAGTATTCTAAGTCTCAAATAATATTGTTCGAAAGGTTAGGCCGAAAACAAATAAGGGCTAAAACGTTTTATAAATCGCTGCGCGTGCACATATAAAATCGACTCTAACTTCATGATTTCTCGCGTCGCGAAATCAATTATAACTTTGCGTGCCTCTCGCAAATTGGGAATTTAGCTTGTAAATTCTGAGTATTCTAAATTGTAATAAAGGATAATTC
>UCOH01011847.1:0-19347 GCA_900474275.1 Synergus japonicus | reverse complement strand
GGTACAAGGTTTATTGCTTCTATTGTTCAAGCAGGTAGTCATAAGCCTTGTATTTATAAATCTGTAGACCCTTATAATTAGTTTTACGACTGATTCAAGGTTTATTGTTATAATATAAGCTTTGATCAGTTGAGCTCGAGAGTTCAGAGTGAGCGGTACGCTTTTCGGGAGTTTTCGAAGTCGATACCTTTTGAACATTTTACAGAGGTGGCTGTTCCACCTTTGTACACTTTCGTTTATTCGCGTCAGCATTGTGTGTGTTTTCTGTTTTTTTTGGATTAATGTGTGCTTCCTGATAAAGTGTTGAGAGCATTACTGTAAGTTTTTGTCGATTATAGTTTTTCTTGTGAAGGGCTTTTTTCCTCCATTCGCTGAATGGAGGTTTTTTTATGCCAGGTAAATAAACCTATCTATTTTTTCTCAACAACAAGGTGTTTCTTTTTCTATAACCCACCTCTCTCCTCTGATATGTCATAAATCGGCTAACAAGAATTTATGTTTTAAAAAAAAATTGTTATTATTTACATTATTTACATGGTTAAATTTTAGTCATTTATTAGCGAAGACATATTTAGGAATATTAAATATGCAAAACAACAGCTTACTAGTTAACTAAAGCCGCAAAATTCATCTTATAATAAACGTCACTTTATAGATTATGTTAGTCGATAACATAACCTATGCTCTGCATACATTTGTGATAGTTTTTTCATTTACAACTTGTGTAAAGCTCATTAAGAAGTAATAGAAGTACAAAAAACAGTTTATTACACTTTATCGGTTAATTAATCAATAATTATCTCCCTTGTCATAAAAATCTCAAAAATCATAAGTTCTCATAAATTCTTAGAGAATTTAAGTCTTGGTTATATTCTCATTCTCGTTACCGTTCTCGAAGTAATATAACCGACTAAGAACTCTAGGTCAGATTCCGTGTGTCGAAATGTCCCTGACTCCTAGATAGTGTTGCCAGATTTTGGGCTACTTTTGGGCTACTCAATCCGAATTTGGCGATTAGTAGCCCAATCTAACAACTCTGCTCCTTGAAACGCAGATCGCAACATTCAGGCTAGAGTTTCGTAGTTTCAAACGACGAAAATCGTGGCTTCAAAGGACGAAGCGATTCGCAGGATGAAACGACGATATTCGTCGTCTCAGACAACGAAGAATCGTCGTTTGAATCTACGATGCCCTTCCGTCGTTTCAAAGGCTGATTTTTTTCTCCGTGTATAAAGAACATGTGTTAAAAATTTTAACAAAATCGGTTGAGTAGATCTTGAGATATCATGTACACCAGTTTGAAATATAAAATGTTGATAAAATTTCGGTATTAATTCATTTTATTAATTATTATTAAATAATTAATAAAATGAGGAAGCAAATCATATTTACTTTCAGGAAGTAAAGTACTCATTGATTGAGGATAAAAGTTGATACATTAATTACATTGTTTCATTCATTGGTATTAGTAAGAATTTCAAACTATAATTGAAAAATATTGCGGCAAGTTATTTTACTATTTCCTGAAGCAATTTTTGGTATGAAATTATTGTTATTTATAATTATTTATCTTGAATAACTGTTAATTTTTCTAATCGCTCCTTTTTATTTTTAAACTACAAACAATGTAAAATATTAGTATAAAGTAAATTTTATTTTAAAGAGTAATATCGATAAATAATAAGGAAGTTGTTTATTATTCAAATTCAGCATCAAGTTTTACAACCTTTTGGCTTTCGAAGATATTCTACTCTCCCAGTAGAGGTACCAGCCCCATCTCTCTGACATATTGAAAAGGTTATACATTTTTTTAACGCAAGTTGTTATCCTTATTACTACTCCGTGTATTTCTCATATGGGACGAAGGTCACAAGTGCAGTGCCAAAAGATGCCGAAGTGGGTATCGGTGTAATTTGGAGAAAGATTCTCTGTTTGCTGTTCCATGTAATTCTGTGGAGAGAGATAAATGATTTAAAAATATAAATGGAAAATTCGTGCCCTGGAAATCCATTTGAATATTGCCTGTCTTTTTCGTAACCAATAAGAAACTGACTCACTATATTCAGTAGCGCCACAAGCAGTTCTAAAACGAACCCTATAAAACGCTGTAATCTCCTTTCTATTTCGAGTGATCTCACCTAGCTTCCTACCCTGGGCGTAAGGGTAATGTGGACCACCGGTTGTGGACCTCTGTTCTACCCTGCTGGAAGTAGAACGATAGAACGAGATAGAAATTTTGGGGAAGAACTTTTCTATCTCTTTCAAGTAGCCGATTTGTATCCCCAAAACGCTATCTCTTTCTATCCTTCAGTCTATTCCTGTGTAATATCTATCTCTTTCTATCTCTCACCCTATTTCTACGCAGAAAAAATTTTTATTTCTTTCTGTCCCTAAATCTATCTTCCTATGCCATAAATTTTTATCGCTTGCTATCCCTACGGTTATCTCTCCCTGACTAACTTATTAATTTTAATATTTTAAATTCGCATATTAACTTTCTAAATACAATATTTTATACATAAATATTATTATAATCTTACCACTAACGTATATAGTACTGAAAAATCTGCATCTATAGGGACGCGAACCCCTGTGCATCGAGTCCACAGTCGAGCGCTTAATCCACTGAGTTTGAAAGGAATAGAAAAGTGGGGATTAAAAGAGATAGAAGCGAATTTTGATTGACAAGATGATAGAAAGGTATAGATAAGAATAGACATGAGGTAGAAAATAATAGAGAAGTAGGGATTGAAAGAAATAGGAAAGAATTGAGTTTGAGAAAGAAATAGAAAGAGTTACAAAACTGGAAATTAAAAGAGATTGAAGCGAGCTGAGATTGACAAGGAAATATAAAGGGATTGACAATAATCGGCAAAAGATACGAAGGAATAGAGAAGAGAGGATTGAAATAGTTAAGAGCTATTTTGAGTAACATGTAGATAGAAAGAGATAGACTGTAATAGGCGAAAGATAAATAGAGATAGAGAAGTGCGGATTCAAAGAGATAGAGCAAAGTTTGATTGAAAAGGAGATAGAAAGAGATAGACGGAAATAGATAATAGATTGAAAGAGGTAGATAAGTGTGGATTGAAAGAGATAGGCATGGATGTAGATAAGCAAGAGATAAAGAGAAATAGAAAAGAGGAGATTCAAAGTGATAAGAGTGAATGTGGATTGAAATGGATATAGAAAGGGAGAGAAAGGTATATACAGAGATAAAAAGAGATAGACAATTGGGGATTGAAAGAGATAAGAGAGAACGGCGATTGACAAGGAAATAGAATGATATAAGTGTAGATAGATAAGAGATAGGCCGAGATAAACATGAGATAGAAAGATATAGGCGGAGATAGACAAGAGATAGAAAGGGATAGAAAAGAGGAGATTCAAAGAGATAAGCGTGGATTTGGATTGATACGGAGATAGAAATAGGTAGCGGGAATAGGCGAGAGATAGAAAGGGTTAAGCGATCTTTATCTCTTTCTATCTTAAAGATAGAAGGAGATAGAAAGGGATAAGATTTCCATATCTTTACTTCCAGCAGGGTAATCAGCCCTATCCGACTCCTATATCTTAAGATATAGACCTTCCTTGCTTGGTGATTATAGTTTCTATGTGCGAAATTCTCTCACTAGCGCGGCGCTGCGCGCAACACACTTTAAAAATGTATTGTACTAATGGGAAAATATTCAAAAACTTAAAATAATTAGGTTTTTGAACAAAATGAGGTCAGAAAATGTTTCTCAAAGGATTGTACGATATAAAATACACATTATCCATTAATCAAATAATATGAAATTGAAAAATAACACATGAAATTACGTAAAATATATACAGTGGATAATACAGTAAGAATATCTTGATACTCTTAACAAAATATTAATATGCTCTCACATAAAACTAAATTTATCTAAAAAAAAATTAAAATACTTAAGCTTCTAAATAGAATTATTTTTCATTTATTTTTTTTTTGTTTTTGTCAAATTTATAGGAATGAAATAACAAATATTTTGTTAAACTTTATGTGTTTCTTCATGTAAAAAGAAAAAAATAGTTTAATAAAAGTTTGAAAAAGTAACAAAAATTATGAAATAATTATTATAAAATAAATTTGAGAGTACATATTTGAATATTTTCAGTTATGACTAAAAATACATATTTAATAAAAAAAGTACATATTTATTTTATAATAAGATTATATTAATTATAATAATTATTTATAATTAGATTGTATTCAAAATTAATTACTATTAATGTTTAAACTAAAATATTTATTTAAAATTTCCCGCGTCACACGCGATTTTCGGTATACGCCGCGTCATCACTTTCATTTGACCAATAAGGACAAAGCGTTACGTTACTAATGCTCTTTTTATAATTGGATTTTCATGTCTTATTTTCTAATTTCATATTATTTAATTGATGGATAATTTGTATTTTATATCCTACAATCATTTGAGAAACATTTTCTGACCTCATTTTGTTCAAAAACCTAATTATTTTAAGTTTTTGAATATTTTCCCATTAGTACAATATATTTTTAAAGCGTGTTGCGCGCAGCGCCGCCCTAGTGAGAAAATTTCGCAGATAGAAATTATAATCACTAACGAACGCTATTTTCTTTTTTAGTCGGATAGGGCATGTCCTAATCTAAAAATTCGATTTCTTCATTTTACTTAACATATATTATAATTAGATATTTTTTCGCTTTGTAGCGTTATACATTAAAGAGCAGTTTCACTCAGTCCCATATCTAACACTTCAGTCAGTTCATTTAAATGCAGATGTTTAAGTCTGATTAAATTTGTAAAACTTTCATGTAGAAAAACCTGAGATTCCAGAGACACAACAAGCACGGGGTTCTGCGTGTCAGTAAAGTCAGGACACCCATATAGTAGGTCGAGTATACCTACTTGCAATATGCGTGGGTGTCTCTTTTTTTTCTTTTTTTTATTTAGTTTTAATTTGTAGGATGGTTCCCGACACTCACTGTTTTGAAACCCTTGTTGCGCGTCTATCTAATTCTGTCCACTTTTCAGTTGGATTTGAAATCCAGATTTTTTTTTTATTTCTTTGAAGGCTGTACTTTGCCGTCGTCGCTCGCAGATACATAGTTTGGCGGGAATGATTTAAGGGCATTAGATAAAGAAAATTTAGAAATTTTTTAGGTGTCCCCCCATTGTCATTGCGGCCCTGTTCCCATATTTATTTTCGATAGTATATTGTAGAATAAATGAAGAAAACTTAGCAAGTGTTTGGGGTCTAGCGGAATCTTAGGATCCGTGTAATAAAAAATACATCGCCTTTTTGTATGAGAAAATATATACAATAATGGAAAATATACATCTTCTGAAACGTTGACACTAACACTGATCAACACCGAGCAGTGACATGTGTGTATAGAAAAAGAGATGGCGAGTGGGAAACACACGACTTCAACTATTTTTTCTAGACACAACACAGGAAGTAAATAAAAAAAAATTTCTTTGTGGTCAATTTCAACATAATGGAATTTATAACTATGAAGCTAAATATCATAACCCGATGCGAAATGAACCTAAAAAACACTTCCAACTTTTTTGAGAAGTATACGACTGACAATGACAGATGAAGAGGAAGGAGGGGCAGGGCAAGTCGATTTAGCAGTGAATTCACGAAACGATAGTGGTCCCTTGTTGTAATAGAAAAATACACAATTTTTATCGGTAATTTATCTTTTTCATCAAAACTAATTTTACTAAATATCGGAAAAACTAACAGTTTTCGTTATAAACATCTATTCTAAAAATTATTTATACAGAAATACAAAGATAAATTATTATTTACAAAGTTATTTACTAAGTTCACAACTCATTTATAAAGCACACTGCTAAATAAACTTTTTGGCTATGAGTGTCTAGAGATAGCGCCACTGTAGAGTGAGCAGTTTTGGCAGTCTTTATTTTATTTTATTTTGGATTACTTAATATATAGCAAAATGGGAGTTCTTTCGTCTGAAGTTGTCTGAAAGAATGTGTTCACGAAAAATGTCTTATTTTTTAGTTTGAGGGATTGTATATGCTGATGAAGCACAGGTAATTGCTATATTTAATTCTGCCAAATACTATTTGCTGTTAAATACTAAGATAAGGAATATTGTTCTTTGTTCATAGGCGTTAGCCCATTACATGTAACCTCTGGTTTCTAGATTATGCATTAAGCCCGTTGTACACAGTTGTAATTATTCTAATTGTAACGAGTGATAACGTCTGTGTGCGTGCCGCACAATATACTCGTTATCGAACCTCACAGTCACCATCCCTGCTCCCCTACTCCTTTATTAGACTCTCATTACCTAACATCGGTTCCTCTCTCCAAGCCGTCTGCTCGCCAGACAGGTTCCATAGAACCACCCACGGAAGAACAATTCTTCAGTCTAGCTGGGTGCGACTCACCGAGTAGATCGGAGAGCTCTCGCCTGGTGAAAACTCAGGTACTTCTGCTACCAACAGGATCATCTGTGGTAGGCAAACCACCAGCGAAATCGCAAGGCATTGGCGCTACTATCCTTGTCGATTTCCATACACTTTTGTATGGGGAATTGCCAACGCTCAGGCGCACCTGTCGTTGTTAATTCTCGCGTAAGAGAAATGTCGTGCTATAGGAGCTACTATGTTTGACATTTTCTTAAGCGTAACTTCTTCTCTATCCGTTCGCCGTTTCTCCGCTCTTTCTTTCTCTCTCATTCGAAAGGTGTACGATTTCTACGGTCAATAGAAATTCATGATAAAATATTAATAAATAGGAGCATCTATTATTAATATTTTCCACCCAAGAATACTACTCTTTTTTATTCTCAAATCGATTACTCCACCAAAACTATAATCCGCAAAAGTCAATAGTAAAAAGGAGTTAATTAACACTTAACAAGTGCAACTGTAAGTGAATAATAAAGCCGGCGGATAGCATTTAATAGGTGCATCTATGAATGACTATCCATAAAAAGTACTGAAGACTACACAACCGATCCTTACAACTTATCTTCCTATTCGTCCATCTTTCTTCCACCGTACCGTCAATTCTGTAGAAGTGGGAACTAAGATTCGTTCTTGTGTATCTTTATGCATTTGGAAATTATATTGTCAAGCATAAATCTGAAACGCCGTAAATTATGCTTTCAGGAAGAGTAACCGAAATCCGTAGACTTTCCGCCTTCGTTCAGACAAATTCACTCAACTTTACACAAACCACGAAACCAACCACATATAGATTCTTAATTCACTCTTTTGTTTATTATTTTATTAAATTCTCATTTATATATGTAAATTATAGGGAATAAACGTTATTTGTTATAATTTTCAGTAAAACAAAGTTGTTCGATTTTTAATTAATTATCATTAAAACATGACTCTGGCTCGACTGAAGCATTCGATAAGATAATTTCAAGTTATAAGATCTTCAGGAAAATCAGAACGTTACATAATAAATCCTTTTACTTTATTGCATCAAAGTACTTCATTTTATAACAAGACTACCCGTGTCCTTTCTACCTGTTGATCTGTCAGCGTCAGTCGTAGTTCTCAAAACAGTTGGAAGTGTTTTTTAGGTACATTTCACATCGGGTTATGAAGGTTAGCTTCGTAGTTATCAATTTAATTAAGTTGAAATTGACCACAAAGAGAGTTTTTTATTTAGTACCTGTTTTGCGTCTAGAAAAAATCATTGAAGTCGTGTGTTTCACATGCGATGTATATTTTATTAGATTCCACCAGACTCCAAACACTTCGTAATTTTTCTTTATTTATCCTACAATATATACTTTCGAAAATAAATATGGGGACAGGGGCGTAATGATAAAGGGGAGAGGGGCACCCAAAAAGAATTTACGTTCGCTTTTTCCAACGACCTTAAGTTAAGTATTATTAGGTCAATCGAAATGTAATTTTTTTCTGTTATTACACTCGAACCCCTCAAATTTCACCAGTATGAAGTGAAGTAAGTCACACACTTCATTTCGTGAGCTGATTCGGGCACTGTTAACTTAATATATAGAGTGAAAGCGACTTTGAAAAAATGAAAAGTAACTAGGGGGAATGCATAATGACTTCTACTGCAGTGGGATTCTGGTGCATAAATTCGAACGGATCTCTCTTTCTACTATGTGAGTTAGAGAACAAGGTGCAATCGATTCGGATCGACTGTTCTTTCGTCATCTATTTTTATCTTACGAGATTAAAGAAGGACGTTCGACCACGATTAGAAATTGTCGTCGAACGTCCGAGAGAACAGTCGTTTCGAATCGATTGCACCTACTTCTATAACTCACATGGTAGAAAGAGAGATCCGTTCGAATTTATGCACCGGAATCCAACTGTAGTCCCTTTTACGAGGTCCCAATAATTAGTACCAATGGTATCAACGTGTTTCTCAAACTATGACGTTGAATAACTTTTTTAGAAATAGCCGCAGCGAAAGTTTTCTTCCTAAGTTTTTGTTTACTTGTTGAAAGACATCTTTACATGTAACGTAGTTATCATTGGCCGATTAGACTAGGAGAGGGAGAAAATGTTGGATCTCTCCCTCCATTGGCCCCGTTTTATCTCTATCTCTCCCTGATTTACCCTAGAGAACGAAAAAATATTTAAGTGTAATATTTGATAATTAAAGTGAAGAAATTCAATTTTAGTGACATAATCTGAAACCAACACCCTACAGTAATTTTCCAATTTTTTTCTAGGTTTGCAGTCATATGGGAAAGTCATATATTTCTACGCGTTGATTCCAATACTTACCAATTTAATTTTTTGCGCTAAAGTACTCTCTTTAGCACCGGACGTCTCCTTCCATGAAGATTCATCTGAAATTGGTTGGAGTGCATTTTTTAGCAATGAAAAATCATGGATTAGTGCTTCATCCGAAGTATTTTTCACTTGGGGCTTGTTAGGCGCAGCTGCCATGCAGGTATTGAAGACGTCGATCGCCACAGCGAGAACGAAAATTATATTTATCTAATCCCTATCTTAACGGTATTTTTTATATACACTACGCTCTCGAGATAGTCTCCGTTTCGATTGGGCCGGGGACTCATGCGAATGAGTTGGAAGCGTTTTCAATTCAGGGACGTACCTCTAGTATGTACCAGTTAGTAACGCGGGTGCCACGATGATGTGCATGCGTCGCGCATGGCGCATAGGGTACTGCTCTTTTTTTTTTATACGATACTGTTCAATTCGAGCGGTCCCCTTCTTACACTCCGCGGACCTCCTTGCCAATTATATATAATACCGAGGGTACTAATGAGAATGGGACAACCGCGAGAGTGTAGTGTATATATGTTTATTTGGTCCTAAATAGTTATATCTGTAAAAAAAATTATTTATTTTTTTTTTGTTTTAATAAAAATATAGAAGCAGATAAAGGTACTTCAGTATATTTGATTTAATTTTAGAAAATTGAAATTGAATTTCACGAAAAATGTAGAAATGGTATTAGTGGGAAAAAATGTGGGTTAAATACACGGAGAGAAAAATCAAGCTTTGAAAGCGTGAATCTACATGCTTTCTAAGCTTGTATTTTTTCATTGCTTCTAAAGTATGAATTACACGAGTTTAAACGATGAATTCATGCTTCGAAAGTAATGAATCTATTCCTGGATTAAAAGGAGGGAATCCATGCTTAATCGCATGGGCTTCCTGGTTGTAAACCATGAATTTCATCCTTTAAACGCTTGCGAGAAGTTCACGCTTCTAAAGTATGAGTTTCACCGGGTTAACCGGTAAGAGATCTCTTGACTTCCCCTTCCACATGTTCTCGAAGCTAGCCCCAGACCCCGGCCACGCAGCGCTACCGTGTGTAACGGCGCGATATGGAAGGGGAAGTCAAGAGACCTCTCACCGGTTTAGCCGGTAAATCTCATGCTTTTGGACTGTGAGCCATTCCACGCTTCTGCTCTATGCTACTCATGCTTCGGAAGCATGGGTTTCTCCTATAAAACTATGAGTTTCATGCTTTTCGAGCATGAATACATTCAATGCTTTTGAACTATGTTTTAACACCAAAACACGAATTCTTCATTTACCTTGAAAAAATATTGTAAAAAACATGTCTGCTTTGCGGACACATTCTCCTCACACATCGCGTTCCGTGTTGCGCGATGTGCGCGCAATGTGGTGATCATCTCCCAGATCTGATTATTATAACTAAGACTGGGATCTGGTGAGTAACCTCTAATCCTCAGCCGGCGGCGGTTTCTGTTGGTAGCGACATACAGAAAAATTTTGCCACTTGGAAAATCTGCGTAGATCTGTATGGAGATTCTAAAGAATGTAATTTGTATGGAAATCTATACATAATTTGTTCTGGTTTCTGTATATGGATTCTCAAACAAGATTTTTCAAAACGCGCGCTAAGTGCCTTCAGCTGTATGGATCAGTATGGAGATTCCTAGTATGTAATCTGTATGGAAATCCATACATAATTTGCTTTGGTTTCTGTATGGATTCTCAAACAAGATTTTCCAGAAAACGTGCTAAGTTCCTCCAGCTGCTTGGACCTGTATGGAAAATCTAAAGAATGTAATGTGTATGGAAATCCATACATAATTTGCTCTGGTTTCTGTATGGAATCCGAAACACCATTTTTCAAACAACGTATTAATTCCCTCCAGCTGCATGTATCTATATGGAGATTCTAAAGAATGTAATGTGTATGGAAATCCATACATAATTTTCTCTGGTTTCTGTATGGATTCTCAAACAAGATTTTCCAGAAACCAGGAGAGAGATACACTTATACTACTTTCTCTCTCATTTTCATGGTTTTGAACAAAAATGCAAGGCATTCCGGATCAATGGAACGCCACCCTTTAATTCGACATTAAGAAAATACAATTTTATTATTGTTTTAATTGTATTTTATTATTAATTTATATATGAAAGCACATTTGTTATTTATCTCATTAATTAATTATTTCAACTGCTTATTTATTTACATTTTTTATTATTTTCAATGTTCCTATCCTAATATTTGAAACTTTCGAACCTTTGAAACGTTTCAAAAGTTTCATGAAACATTACAACCCTATTAACTTCAGCACGAAAGACCATACAAAACCATATAGACCCAGGAGTGTGGACTTGGACCCGAACCAAATTGCAAATCCATACAGAACCATACAGACCCGGAGGTTCGTGTCTGTATGGATTTGCTAGAATCTTACATGACAATAACCAACTTTTTCCATACAGACTTTTTTTCTGTATGGTTCTGTATGGGAGTTAATGAAGGGGGGCCGAAGTCTCCCACAGGACTCGGATAAGGATGTTCGGAGAGGATAAAATCCCCTCCAACCCGTCCCGCGAGAACATTAGCATTCCGGAAACCTAGACGCCTTGGGGCTCTGAGGTCTGACCGCAATTCTAAAAACAGTCAAAGAAGCTTTCCCGCTCCACTACAGCAAGTACGAAAAGGAAGAATGCCCAATTATAATCCAACGCGACCCCAAATTAACAAGTGCTAAACAGAACCTCGCCCCTGACACTTGCGGCCGATTGCTCTTAAAGAATTTCCAGGGCCAAATTAAGGCCGATGGAATTTGAAAGACAAAATTGACAGAAACAGTCAAAACTGACAAGATCTGTGGGAAGACATTAATGTTTTCACTAGGATTTGGTATTGGAATTTTGATGGAAGAGAGGGGCAATTTGATCGATTTTTGGTAGCATACTTTGGAAAGAAAAGATGTAGAACAGGTTAAGACTCACCAGTTTTAAGATAAAACGAATATATGAAGCGATGGAGGTTAATAAATATGCGCCAATAATCGCAGATATTTTTATAGCACGACCAGAACATAATAGATTAATAGAGAGATAGCTGTGAATTGATATAGTGCTTACATCACTCAGCAATAGTTTTGACGGCAATAGGGATGGGCGATTCTTTTGAACAGATCGATTCTTGAATCGATCTAGGATCGAATTCAAAAAAATTGATTCAGAAAAAGATTGGAATCAAAAGAATCGATCTTGCAAGAATCGATCTTTTAAGATCGACGTAAAAATGTCTTAAAAAGTTTATATTTACCTATAAATAAATACATTTATTCAAATTATAATAAAATGATTAAAGATCGACAACTAATAGACATTGTTTATTACAATTTATAAATGTAGAAAATTCAAAACACGGAAACATTGATGTCCTGTAGCTGGAGTGTGGTTAGGGTTACCACAATTACCGCATGAAATGATGAAAATTGAAAGGTTTCGGACTTCCCTTTCTATCCCATGCAGGTGCAAAATGCAAAGCGCAAAACGAACAGTCAATGACAGGAAACCTTTGAGAAGACAAAAATTGCCTGTTCATTTTCCTTTTTTTCGATTTGAGCATTCACATGGGACGAATGAACAACGCGAAAATCGGTTCTTCGATTCTGAGGGTAAAAAATCGATCCAGCAAAAAATCGACTAGTAAAGAATCGATTTAAAAAATCTATCTTTTGAGTGGAAAAGATCGATCTTCAAAAGATTGATTCAGAATCGCCCATGCCTCGGTGGGAATGATTTGAATTGCAAGAAGAAAAATAATCTCCGATTTTAAAGATTTATTCTATTATTGGCAAATTTAAATGATTTTAGTAATATAAATGCATTGTATAATTGTTACTAAAGGTAGGGATTCATTTTTTCTTATAATAAATATGAGAAGGATGAAACGATAAAAGATTACTGCGATCTTTCTTATTGAAATTCAAATCATTAGCGCCAAAAATATTGGCGAGTGAGATCAGAACTTTATCAATTCGCAGCTGTCTATCGATTAATCTATTATCATCTAATATTTTCTGGTCGTGCTGTCAAAATATCCTCCATTATCGGCGCATATTTATTCACCTCCATCGCTTTATATATTCGTTTTATCGAAAAACTGGTGAGCTTTGACCTGTTCTACAACTTTTCTTTCCAAACTGTGCTACTAAAAATCGATCAACATCAAACCCCCCCAAATACCAAATCCTAGTGAAAAGTTGACAGAATTAGACAGGCGCGCAACAAGGGTCTCAAAACAGTGGGTGTCGGTAGGGTTGTAAAGTTTCATGAATCTTTGATCAAATGAAAAGTTTCATGAAAGTTTTGAAACATTTCAAAGTTTCATAAGTTCCAAATATTAGAACGAGAAATTTTAAAATAATAATAAATTGAAATAAATAAGCAGTTTAAAAAATTATATTGTTAGATAAATAGAAAATTAACTTATATACATAAATTAATAATAAAATACAATTATAACGAGAATAAAATGATGTTTTCTTCATTTCGAACCTTGCACGAGACAAAATGATCTAACTTCAACTGATATGAACGCGCATGCTCATATATGTTTTATGAAACTTTGGAATGTATCAGAAACTTTGGTCCAATGAAACGTTTCATTATTTCATGAAACTTTCAATGTTTCAATGAAACGTTTCATCGAATCACATCCCTAGGTGTTGGGAGCCACCCTACACATTAAAATTAAATAAAGAAAAGAAAAAACAAGGAATTCAAATCGCAAAAAACTGCGTTTAGTGTGGAATTGTATTATCCGTCTAATAATTTGTACACTGACGCATATTGCAAGTAGGTATATACTCGAATTACTCTCTGAGGGTTCCGTCCTATGCTAGCAGAAAACGCAAAGCAGAAAGCAGAAAATCATTAGAGGGCAAGAGAAAGAAATCTGCCTGTCTCTTTCACTCTTATGATTTTCTGCCTTCTTCTTTACATTTTCTGCTATCATAGGACGGCATCCTGAGTGTTCTGACACCCAGAACCCCGTATTAGTCGCGCCCCTAGAATTCGAGTTTCTCTGCATTAAAGTTCTTCAAATTCCATTAGCCGTATTGATATTCGTAGCAGCGGTTTCGGCAAACTACGCGTTATGGCCAAATTGCCCAAAGTTGCTAAATTCTGCTGGATGAGATTTCTAGAAAAATCGAAGGACTCATCACAATCGTCATATTAAGCTTCGTGTTATGTCAAGGAGTCATCCGGGGAGTTTCCCACGAAATCTCCGACAGAGAAATCAAGCAGAACTTGGAGATTCTTGGTCCTTTGGGAGGCAGGATTAAGGTTATCGAAGCCTTACGACGCAATCGAAAAACCGTTGACCCTGAATCCCAGCAGACGAAGTTTATCCCCAACAAATCTGTTCTGGTCACCTTTGAAGGCACATCCCTTCCCGAAAGAACATCTCTCATTTTAGCATCCTTCTCGGTTGATCCATACAACCCAGACACTAGAATGCGCATCAAATTTTTCAAGTAATTATATAAAAAAATTGTTAACAGGAAACTTGTAGGTTAAACAACTTCTTACCGTCAATATTTTTTCATATTTCACATAATGATTCGACGATAGAATGATATTTTTGTCCAAGCGTCTCGTGATATCTAAATTAAAAAAAAAAATTAAATTTTTTAAAATGTATGCTAGTAGAGAAGAAGAAGAAGAAACTTTTTACCATTTATAGTTTTTTCTTCTGATTAATATTTTCAATTCTAAATATGAAAAAGGGAAAACTATTAAAACTGTTTGAAATTTGGTATACACACACACAGTATATTCGAACGGACCTCTCTTTCTATCACCTTTGAATTCGAAAACTTTCACGGCATCGGAGTTCCACTGCAGAGTTGAAAGAACTTTTAGTGAGATATTTGTTCTTTACTATTAAACGAAGATTTTTTGAAACTTTGCGATAAGTTAATGAAGAGTGATGGTGCAGTCCCATGTCGGCAGAAAATGTCGGTGTAAATTAGAAACTCGTGAGAGTTTCTAATTTCTTTCTGCTTTACGCTTTCTGCTGCCATAAGACTAGGGATGTGAGTCGATGAAACGTTTCATTGGACAGAGATGAGTTCGGAGATTGCTAACACTGTGTATTCATTCCCAGCTGATTTTTCATAGCGCCCCCAGTCGTACCGTGCTTAGTTTGTGGCGTTCTTGGTAACTACGTAAAGTGTAAGGGTAAAAGAAAACATACACAATGAATCCTCTGTATTGTCGTGTGAAAGAAGACGGAGGCCGAGTGATTGCGCGCGACCAACTTCTCCTCTTCTGAATTTGAAAACTCGAAGATGTACGATTGCCGGTCGGAAAACTTCTGGCGGTCTATCTATTTATATCTTCTTGATTCACATTTGACATAAAATCAAGAAATTGTCGATTTTAATATTTCCATGCTTCTCATGCGTCGACTTTAAGATTAAGTTTTTTCAGATGTAGAATATTAATATTAAGGCTGATGGAATTTGAAAATTTCTCATGTAGAAAAACTCAGATCCCAGGGGCGCAACAATAACGGGGTTAGGACACCCAGACAGTAATTCGAGTATACCTACTTGCAATATGCATTTATGTCGAAATTATTAGAAGGATAATACAATTCCACAATAAACGCACTTTTTGAGGCATTTTAAGCTGTTCTTTTAATTTTTTTTATTGATTTTTAATGTGTAGGGTGGCTCCCGACACCTTTAAAACGCTTATTACGCGTCTGTCTAACTCTGTCAACTTTTCAGGTGGACTTGAAATTTTCGAGCCAAAGGCAAAAGAGGGAAAATTTAGAGATTTTTGATAGAAAAAAAATAGAGAGAAGAAATGAATAAGGGACGCTTGATGATAAGTTTGTCGAATACTCATTTTTATAGTCCCAAAATAGCGTGTAATTATTTCCTGTCAGAAACGGCGGACATTTTGACTTCCATGATGGAAGAAATTAAATATTGATTCTTGATAGAGATATTCTGCAATTAAGTGTAATCTGGCGCGCGATTAAATTGATTGAATTAAATTGACCAATGGGAGAATTTCTCTAGCAGGAAGCAAGCACGTAAGGTAAAAGGCCATATTATGAGATGGTGTTCCATGGCTCCACAGAGGTTTTCGATTTTTAAAATTTGTTAGCACTGAATTAAGGTTAAATTTTTTTCACATATTTCTGGCTTTATGCTTCTAAAATAATAGCAAAATTTTTATTTGATAAAAAGAGTTAAAAAAGTTATATAATTAATTAAAAATTGCAGCTACTTTGATGTCCATATTAAGAGACACGATTAAAAAGCTTTGTCCGTGTGTCTCATTGAGAATGGCCATATTATGAGACATAAGAAAGTAACAAATAAATTGCATAAATTAGATAAACTTTATTTACATTCCTCGCAGATATGTACAAAAGAAAGTTTACAACGAAAAAAAGTTACTTATAATTCAAAATAAATAAATATAAAAATATAATTTTTATAATAGAACATGACTTGAATAATTTAGTTTGTTTCCTTTTTTATGTTTCTCTGAATCTCATTCATTTTCTCTTGTAACATTTTTTTTTCCTGGGCTAATTTCTTTTTTTCTTCTTGTAATAGTTTCTTTTGGGCTAATTTTTTTTCTTTTAATTTTTTTTGTTCTCTTTTTCCAATTATAATTTATACCAAGCGTCAGAAGTTCCAGCTGCTGGTAATTTGGCTTTGCCAGAAGCTTCCACTTTTACTCTTTTTCTTTTTGGCAGGTAATTGGTTGGTAATGTGAAAGCATTTTGAAAACATTCATATTCAATTTCTTTTCCTATGAAAATAACGTATGTTGAGATTATAGCAGATAAAATTTATACAGAATTTTCTTACTTTTTTCTTTTTTACAAACCTTTAGGAACAGATGCATTGCAATTATCACTACTTTGTCCAATTATTGGTAGGTCTAAATTAGCAAGCGTACTGCAATCTTCCTGCACATTTTCATTTAAAGATGCATCTATACTGTGAGTTTCAGGTTGATAGGAGTGGTTATCTGTAAAAATGTAAATAGTTAGTTTTAGATTTATATTTATTTTCTAGAAAACATCTAATTAAGTGTATCGATAAAAGTATACCTTTTTGAGTGCACAAATCTAAAGTTATGTCTCCAACAAGATTCAATGCATCAACAACATACGTGATTTTTGCATTCATTATGGCATCAGATAAATCTTTATTATTTACAAGTTTAATTGGTATATTTTCTTGAGAAGTTATGTCTGATACATTAGTGATTTCAATCATAGGTTCTGCTAGAATTGCGTTTGCTGAAGTTTCAATTCTGTGGTGTGAAGGAATAATTTCTTGAATGGTGTTTTCACTTAATACGGTTGCTTCATAAACTACATTCTCTGTGTTACTATCTTCTGTAAACTCTGTTAATTCGCTATCACAATCAACTGGAAAGTTCAATTCGTTGCTGTGAGATAAACCGTCATGATCATTTAAGGTAGTATCACGTTCTTTATTCAATTCATGATAATCAACTATTTCGATGTTACCAATATCATTGAAAAGAATTTTTGTTACAATTAAGTGTGGACGACACAAACACATATAAGTAACATAGTAAAACGAATTTTAACCAATTTTCGAAGGTTGCAATCTTAACCAATATTCAAACAAAGCTTTGTTTTCTTAACTTCCTGTCCATAAACCAGTTGATGAATGATTTTGAAACTCTTGCAGTAAATGATCTGACATTTGTTTTATATTAACTTCAAACTTCTTTAAATGTTGATCGCTGTTCTCACCATTTTCTAGTGATACAGGTTCTTTTGATTTTTTTTTACTTAGAATGTTATAATCTACTGTGTTGGGGTTGAAAGGTACTAAGCCGCATGCTCTAAAGCCATTTTTCATTATACTTTCTTCTGGAATAGACTCGAGTACTATTTTTAATACCAGACCAACATCTTCTTTTTTCAATTGTTTTTTGTTGTTTTCATTTTTCCATTTGGGCACTACTTTTTTTCAAGCCTCTTTGAAAGGGTGGAAAAAGGCAATATCAAGCGGCTGCATGATATGAGTTGAGTTTGAGTAAAGACCAGTAAGTTCTATTTTCTTTTCCCTACAGAATTTCACCAAAGGCATAGTCAGATGAGATGAATGATTGTCTAAGTAAATTATAACAGGAAACTCAACATTTTCTTGAACCAGCCAAGGATAGAATATATTAGTTATATATTCATAAAATGTTTCAAGGGTGATCCACCCATTATCTGAAATTCCAATGCCTTAACCTTTTGGAATATTGGCCATTATGTTTTTTGGTAAGTTCTCTTTATATGGGAACATTACCATTGGTGGGGCTCGAGTCCCTGCTGCGCTGTACATAAATAAAACTGTAATACCTTCTTTGACGTCGTTAGTTATTTTATATGCTGTCAAACTTCCTTTTTTCGTTAAAATCTTACTAGATTTTGGGCACAATGCAACATTCGTTTCATCACAGTTGAAAACACGACTAGAAGAGATACTTAACAAATTTTTGGAAATTAAATATCCTTCTTGTTCACTGAACCATTCTTGTAGATCTTCTCTTGTGACTTCTGCTCTTCTGTGACTTAAATGCTGTGGTGTTCTTATGGTTAGACTAGGGTGACGTCTTATAAAACCCTCGTACCAGTGTCTTCCTGGTCGATTATCAATAAAAGGATTATCTTTATTAGACGTCGTAACATAATTTTCTACGGCGTTTAACGAGTCATCCTTCGTTACAGGAAAGCCCATCGCAGCCCTGTCAAGTATCCACCTTTCAATATCTCCTTCCTCATCAGAATTAAGCACTGGTTTTGGACCACTTTTTTTATCTTGAGTAATAGGATTATTCACTTTCCTTGCAAGCGTTGCTGGTGGGATACCATACGTTTTAGCAACGGTCCTGATGGAAAGTGATTTGCTTGCAGGGTAAGCTTGAATCGCTTTCTTCAAAGCTTCAGGAGTATAAATTTTCCTTTTATATTTTTTTGTTTTCACATCCTTGTTACCAATTGCCACTTGAAACTTCTTTTTCACATTTGTTTTTCCTGACTTTTGTTCCTACAGCACCTTTTCTATTTTTTAGCTTTTTTTCATCCAAATTCTTTTTTTTAGTTGCTGCCATTTTTAACAGATGAAACGTAATATCTACAATAATTTTTTTACAATTAGTGAGCTAGTCTTGTATAAAGAAAAAATATTTTTAGGTTAAGATTTGATATTTTCAGTTGTCATATTTCAGCACTTACCTGAACATATATATTTGATGAAAATCAAAATCAATTACATATTTATATTTCAATAACACTTGATAAACCGCTATTTTTTATTAAAAAATAATAACAAACGTCATATATTGTGATACACTTAATTTAAAAATTAAATTGAAAGTTTTTTGATAAAAAATTTAGTGTATTGCAAACTATAATCTGTAAAAATATAATTCAAATAATCATTGCCCCTTAACACCATATAAATCTTTAAATTTGAGTAAATAAAAACGTAACGAATAATCGCTCTTTTGTCTCATATTCACGCCCACTATGTACAAG
>UCOH01011845.1:17713-29100 GCA_900474275.1 Synergus japonicus | reverse complement strand
TATATATATATATATATATATATATGTCTTTTAGATATTTCTTGTGGAACGCAAATAACATTGGAGAGGATTAGGTTGATAAGTTTTCGATAAAATTCGAAAGAAATTCAAGATATTTCAATAGGTGTTCGGAAGGAGATTTAATATATGTATATAAATTAAGTATATATTTTCTCTAAAATAAAGTTTTATTTTTCTTAGCTAGTTGGTTAGATTCTGTTGGCTTTGCTGATCAGATGCTGACTAGTTCTTCTAGTTTAGACGAAATTCATTGAAATTTTCTAATACAGGATCTGACTCGTAATATTTTGTTAAATTTCTGTTACATATTTCTGCACCCTCATTTATATATTGAGTACTAGATCAACAAAATTTTTATATTTCGCTAATTTATCAAACTTAGCACTTTGTACATTTTTAATTATTTTAACATTCCATGCAGCAAATGGGCTCAGCATAAAGTCACCTCTCGAAACATTGATAACCACACGATTTTTAAAATCCAGAATAAAATTTTTTAAAAGAGAGAAATCTTGATGCCAAATCACGTACATATCTTTTGCACATCTGAAATGAGAGTTGCCCTGATGTTCCATAGACAGGATAAATTCTCTCAGCGTTTCGTTAAACTCTTCTTTCAATGTTTTGTTTTTTAATGCAAAAACAAGGTCAATGCTCTTAAACTTGACAGCATTGTATTGGAAATCCATTGCGTTAGGAAACAAGGTGACTTCTTTACCTGACAAAACGTCTGATATAAGGTCCTGATGTTTTGTATTCTCCCACCTGTACAGTATGGTCTTCTGGTCAATAATTACATCTTCACTAAAAAATTTTTTTCTCTGGTATCAAGCCCTTTGAATGATTCTATTTGGCTCGAAATACGATTTTTCATAACTCTATAAACCTTTTCTGTATCTAATTGAAGATTCTCAGGTATTTTGTAAGCATTAAAAAGTGAATCCGCATCCGCAAAAAGTAAGAGCTGTGTGGCATTACTGCCCTTCTCATATAGTGCCAGTGCTAAATTACAATGAGCAATTTCTTGACTATGAGAAAAACCCTAAAAAAAATATGAATTCATTGATTTTAATTGTCATCACGTACTATAAAAAAATTCGGCCAAATGAAGTAGAAATGTATTTCTAGACATGTTTACATTTTTTAATTTTTCTTCGTAGTACTCAATCCTCTCTAGCAAAGATTGAAAAAAATATTCAATGTCTGAGCGTCTTTTCACGATTTTCTAAAACATTAATAATATCAGTTAGTATAATTATTGGGAAGAAACAACTCGATATAAAATACCATATGCAGATTTTTTTAGATTCTTTTCTGACGATATCTTAAAATTTGTCAAAATCTCTTACAATTTCTAAAAAACACTTGAAAATTAATTTCACATACAATTTAACAAATCCCTTAAAAAATTATACTACTTGAAAGTTAATAAAATTTTTGTATCGTTCAAAATTTTACAAAATTCTCAAGTTATGGGAAAATGATTAAAATTGGGCATTTTTTGCTCCACAACAATATTTTTATTTTAATGATTAGTATCACTAAAGAGCAAAAAGAATCTTTAATTTTTTTTTACTTCATAACATTAATTAAAAAAATGTTTTGATATCTTAATATTCCTCAAATCATTTGAAATTTATTAACTCTTACGATGCATTTACCTAAGGGGTTATTCAATTTTACACGGTAAAAAAAAGAGCTATTTTTCAACATTTTTCATGAGTATGAAATTTAAACCACACATTCTACACATATTGAAATAGGTCTGTAACCTCTAATATATTAAAATATAACATTTTTACTAATTATTTAAATTAAAAAACACTGAAAAAAAGACATTTTTTTCTTTTTTGATTTTTGTCCACCATTTTGTTATTTTTACATAAATATGAATTATTAGAGGTTACAAACCTAGTATTTGTTATACTGAATCTAATCCGTTTGGATTTTTTTTAAAGCTAGCCGTTACTGAGATTTCCCTGGTATCGTTTACCTCTTTGATTTTGAAAAGCCTACCCACGGCCATTATTTTTAATATAAACATGGAATATAGTTAATAAAAAAAAATCTGCCCGCTTACACGCGGGCACATTCTCGTACACACGTCGCGCTTCGGGACGCTTGCACATATTACATTCTCATCAAAGAAAATGTATTAGATTTGTGTAAAATTTGACCCCCCCAGTTTTCATCAAATGTCCACGTTTTGGGACCCTCTGAACCCAAAAAACATGTTTTTACGAATGTGTCTGTCTGTCTGTCTGTGTGTCTGTAGATTTTTAGTTTGGGAGCGCGATAACTTTCGAAAGAATTGACCGATTGGATTTCCTTTGGTATACTCTTTTAGTGTCCTAAAATGAAGGACCAGTTCGTTAGCCAGCCATTTTGGGTAAAAATTTAAAAAGTAGGAGCATTTTGAAAATTATTGAAACCACTTTTTTTTTAAATTTGAAAATTCTAATGACGGATGTTCATAGTACTCAAAAAGACGAACAATTTTTCTTAATGACTTTTTTAGATAAAAAAAAAAATTGAAAGTCTTATAATATTTTGAAAATCCAAAAAAATGAAATAAAACTTGAATTAGAAGCCAAACAACGCACAATATGAAAAAAATTCTAAAGATGAAAAATGTTTCTTTTTGAACACTCTATAGGATAGGCTTAATAACTTTTTGAATTTCCTTAAAAAATCTAAAATTCAAATTTTGAGCCAAATAACGCGAGATACAGAGAAAATGATAAGAAACATTATTATTGGCCTTAAAAAGATCTACAAGTTCCCCTTGAACCATTTTTCAACAGGATGAGTAGTTTTCGTTTTAATTATGAAAAATATTGTTAAACAAAGCCGAGCGCGAAGCGCGAGTGCCCTGATGAGAATGTGCTACTTAAGGTCGATAGGACCTTAAGTAAATTAGCTTTCGTTTGCATTCCATTGCATTTTGTAGTAATTTAAAAACAAATAGGTGCAAACATCGCGACGCTCGCAAAAGTCCCGAAGGGCGCAAGCGTCGCGAAGCACGACGTGTGTATGAGAATGTGCCTGCGTAAGCGGGCAGATTTTTTTTATTTAAATTACTACAAAATGGAATGGAATGTAAACGAAAACTAATTTACTTAAGGTTCTATCGACCTTAAAGAGCACATTCTCAACAGGGCAATATTTTTCATATTGTTTTTCATTTGTTGAAAAATATTTAAACAATATTTTTCATGATTAAAACGTAAACTATTCATCCTATTGAAAAATGGCCAAAGGAGAACTTGTAGATATTTTTAAGGACAATATTTATGTTTGTTATCATTTTCTCTTTATCTCGCGTTATTTAGCTCAAAATTTGAATTTTCTGTTTTTTAAGGAAATTCAAAAAGTTGTTCAAAATTTTTAAAAATGCTCCAACTTTTTGAATTTTTATCTAAAATGGCTGGCCAACGAACTTGACCTTCGTTTTAGGACAGACAGACAGACAGACAGACACATTCGTAAAAACATGTTTTTCGGGTTCAGGGGATCCCAAAACGTGGACATTTGATGAAAACTGGAAGGGTCAAATTTTACACAAATCTAATACATTCTCTCTGATGAGAATGTAAAAAATTTGTTATGTAGTTTAAGACATATTCTATTATACCTAAAAATATTTATTTCTATATCTTTCATGATATACTCAAAAAAAAAATTTCAAAAATAGCTCTTTTTTTAGCATATAAAGTAGAATAATCCCTTAAGGTAGTTGTCTCGCGGTAAAAACACTCTAAAGTTTATGTTCAGATAGATGTAAGATATCACATGTTCTCTCCTAACCATTGGTCAAACATTTGGACTGGGATTGTATAATCCCATAGAAGCATCCTACACACATTCGAAGTCACGATATTGGAACGATATTGGCAACACTGCAATTTAATTCTCAGAGAAAATGGTAGTGATACACTTATAGCCTCAAAATAGTATTGGCAAAATCGTCGAAATGTCATCTCAGTGTTGCCACATCGTCACTGCATACCCCCGCCATGTGTCTCGCGAGAACAGAAATATTACTCTTTTCAATATTATATCTTTTATACTAAACGCACAATAATTTTGATTTTTTTTTTATAAAATCCACATGATATTTTACTATACATCTGTAGTTTTTTAACACAATAGTAAGATTCGTTTTCATACTAGACTTCATAATGTGTCGATTGCCCATGTTAGCTATAGGAGATCCATGCAAAAAGTACTGAACATAATTAAAAATATTTGCCTTTAGAAACACACGATTAAGTTAAAAATTCGAGCATGGTTAGATAACAATATTTTCTACATATTTTGAAAATTTTATAAAATTCTTAAGAAAGGTTCGATTTTGGCACAACTACCTTATCAGCTTATTTTAAAAGAAAGTGTAGGTTAAGAAGCCAATAAATGAAATTAAGTATAGTACAGAAAAATGAAATATATAAAAATTGAAAATGGGTGCAGTTCCGAACACCGGGCACCTTCGAAAACTATAAAAATAACCTTCTTTTGTGTTTATCACAGTTAATATCCAAAATAAAAAAAAAATATTTTAAACAAAAGTTGTAGATCTTATCGAAATACACCTTTTTTGTTTTAACGAGTCCAATCGCGCGCTTGAGCGCGCGTTTTTCGTATTTGAAATATTTTACGTCATTAGGCTTACTGCTCACTTCATGCGTAACCAGTGGTAACACTGACGTCAGAAATTGAGGTAACGCTATGAAGTTAGCTGAAAGTATGTTCTTTTTATAATAGGAATATTATTTTCTGTGAGGGTCAGTTTCTGAGTAAATCAGTGATACATAGATTTGCATCGTATTTCGATTGGTTTCTGTTTGGTACCGTTCCTCTTTACCATTTCCCTTTAAAATTCCCTTTGCGATTTCTCTTTACCATTCCTTTTTCCATTTCCCTTTGCCATTTCCCTTTAGCATTCTTTTTACCAATTCCTTTTACCATTCCTTTGCCATTTCCCTCTACCATTGCCTTTTCCCTTTTTCATTTCCCTTTAACATTCCCTTTAGCATTCTTCTTACAATTTTTCTTTACTGTTCCTCTTTACCATTTCCCTTTACCATTTTGTTTGCCATTTTACATTTCAATTTCCCTTTGTCATTTCCTTTTACCATTTCCCTTTACCATTCCCTTTGCCATTTCCATTTATCATTCCCTTTAGCATTTTTTACAATTTGCCTTTACCATTTCTTTTGCCATTTCACATTACAATTTCCCTTTGTCATTTCCTTTTACCATCTCCATTTACCATTTCCTTTGCCATTTCCATGTACCAATCCCTTTACCATTCTTTTTACACTTTCCCTTTACCATTTCCCTTTACTTTTTCCTTTGCAATTTTACATTACAATTTCCCTTTGCCATTCCCTGTTGGTTAAAATCCACGAAAAAATTATTCAACCTCCTTAAAGTTCGTTTGATAAACCTTTTTATATCTTAAAATATCACAAACTCCCTCGAAATTTCTAAAAATTGGAGTTTTGTAAAAAAAAAATAACACAATATCTTTCAAAATTTGAGTTTTATGTAAAATTCCCAAAAACTCTCTCAAAATATACAACAATCTTTATAATTGATAAAGAAATACACTCATCTTGCGATCGACGGCACACAAGACCCGACCGGTGCCGTCGATCGCGAGATGAGTGTATTTGAATTCTGTCAAAATTTCATAAAATTCTTAAAGTTCATTTAAAAACTCATTTAGAATATTGAAATTCCATGAAATCCCTTAAAATTTCGTGAATTTGTTGAAATCTTTTCATATCATTTAAACTTGAAATCTGTTGAAGTCTTGAAATTTTTTATTATACGAACAAAGTTTAAGTGATTAATTTCTCCATTTTTGCATAAAAAGAGGAATTCGAAATTTTACCGAAAACTTTTGTGTTTTTATTTCATGCAAAAAGTATTTTAAAAATCTGCCCGCTTACGCGGGCACATTCTCATGCACACTTCGCGACACTTGCACCCTTCGGGTCGCTTGCGAGCGTCGCGATGTTTGCACCTATTTGTTTTTAAATTACTATAAAATGGAATGGAATGCAAACGAAAGCTAATTTACTTAAGGTTCTATCGACCTTAAGGAGCACATTCTCATCAGGGCACTCGCGCTTCGCGCTCGATATTTCATTTAAACCTCGCGCTCGGCTTTGATTAACAATATTTTTCATGATTATAACGAAAACTACTCATCCTGTTGAAAAATGGTTCAAGGGAAACTTGTAGATCTTTTTAAGGCCAATAATTATGTTTCTTGTCATTTTCTCTGTATCTCACGTTATTAGGCTCAAAATTTGAATTTTCGATTTTTTAAAGAAATTCAAAAAGTTATTATACCTATCCTATAGAGTGTTCCAAAAGAAATATTTTTCATCTTTAGACTTTTTTTCATATCGTGCGTTGTTTGGCTTCTAATTCAAGTTTTATTTCATTTTTTTGGATTTTCAAAATATTATAAGACTCAATTTTTTTTTATCCAAAAAAAGTCATTAAGAAAAATTGTTCGTCTTTTTGAGTACTACGAACATCCGTCATTAGAATTTTTAAATTAAAAAAAAAGTGGTTTCAAAAATTTTCAAAATGCTTCTACTTTTTAAATTTTTATCGAAAATGGCTGGCCAACGAACTTGACCTTCATTTTAGAACACTAAAAGAGTATACCAAAGGAAATCCAATCGGTCAATTTTTTCGAAAGTTATCGCGCTCCCAAACTAAAAATCTACAGACACACAGACAGACAGACACATTCGTAAAAACATGTTTTTCAGGTTCAGGGGGTCCCAAAACGTGGACATTTGATGAAAACTGGGGTGGGGTCAAATTTTACACAAATCTAATACATTCTCTCTGATGAGAATGTAAAAAGATAGATTTTTTATATTTCTTCAATTATTTCATTATAATATACAAGTTTTTAAATGTACTCACCAATTTAATATTTCTGATGTTATTATTTGCCAAGGGCTCACCCAGAGATTCGAAAATGCCCTGGATAGCAATTAGGAATAAAAATATGTTACAACTTTTTCGCTCCATGATTTTTAAGGATGTGGTGAATCTAATTTTTTGAAGATTAATTATATTATAACACTTTCTCGAGAGCAGCGTCACGCTCGGAAAGTAGATAAATGTAATCATATGATAGTTGAACTCTGATATATAGAAGAAGATTAGAAAATTTTATTTTGATGCTAATACATTATAATGCTGCTATGTGAACTATTATAATAATATTAATAATAATAATAATGATGATGATAATTAACAAAAAAAATAAAGAGAGCTTTTAAGTTGGCTTAGGTTTGTGATCACTCCGTTTTCTCTTAAAAAACAGAAATCTCAATAATGATAATTTCCAACTAAACTAAACTAAACTAAATTGAAGACATATCAAGTGATTTTAAACAGTTTTTAAAGAATTCAAAAAAATTCATAATAGTTTCAGGATTTTCAATTATTTAGAGATATTTCAATGTACTTTAAAAGAACAAAAAAAAAATTAAGAATTTTCAACATTTTGAAGTTATTTGAAAACAACAAATATTTTTTAATTCTTTAAATCTCTAGTTTTCGAAAATTATAAAATAAATATAATCTTAAAATGTAGTTTAATAATAATTTTCATAAAAACCTGTTTAAATGTCCTAGAAATATGTCCGTGTGTGTCAAAATATACGTATTAGTTAATTTTCCAATTTATGTATAAATATAACCATCTTTTATATTTTCATAAATAATTATGTTTAGAAAATTTTGGGTATTTCCTATTTTTGTATTTTTTCAGTTTTTTTTTTTTCATATGAAAAACTCTTCAATGCCATGTTTCATTATTAACAATATCTCACATTAGCCAAAGCTTCGGATTGAAACTAATTCTTAACCAAGTCAAAATATTCGAATCATTCCGAAATTTGTATCGAACCAAACCGTTTCATTCCGATCTAATCCGAAGGAAGCTTTCAATCCGAATTAATCCGAGGTCCATTCATAATCAACCCAAACTTGTAACCCGAATGAATCCCTCTATCCAAGTTAATTCGAATAAATCCGGTATCGAAAGAATGCAATTTCTTCGGAATCATTCGGATTGATTGAAACAGACCGGATTCATTTTGATTGTAACTTCTCCTTGATTCAAATAGAAAGTTTTGATTGATTCGGATTGACCAGAATCATTCGTATTGAAAGTTCGGATTAATTCTGATTATTTTGGATTGACCGGATTTATTCGAACTTATTTTGAATAGGCTTCGGATTAATTCTATTGAAAACTTCCTTCGAATTATATCGCAATGAAACTGTTTATTTCCGGTAGAAATTCCGAAATAATTTGGAAAATTTCGGATTCGTTTGGAATACAGTTCATTCCGAGGCTTTTGCAAGGGCAGTTTTATTAAACTATTTTAAGGTGGGTGTATTAATATAAGATTGGTATTAACACGATATTACTGTGTGACGTTGCAAATTTTGCAAGTCACAAACTTAGTTTTTTTTTATATAATAAATTCATTTAATAGTGTTATTTAACTTTGAAAGTTGCACATTTTTCAGATTGGATATGGTTAATTTTAGTTTATTTAAGTTTAGTTACTATTTATGTTATTTTATCTCTTTTTGCATGTAATATTGTTGCCTGAGCTCTGGAAGATTCCTACCTTATCACATTCTCATCTATTTTGAACTACCGAAGGACTTTATATTGTTATTGGGACGCCTTCAACAAAATAAAGAAAATCTGAAGATTCAAGTGTTCCCGCCTAACCTACTGCTGAATCCGACTCCTATCCACTTTACCGACCGTACCTGAAGACCTTGGATAAATCACGTGATGCATGAGCATGTTTGTGTTTCCCGCCTCTTCACATGTCCATTCTTAATAATTGCCATGGAATGTGCTTGATATACCTGCCTTTCTGCATGTCTGTTCTTCAAAATATGGGATGAGATTGCTGCGTTTCCTGCCTTTCTGTATGCCATATCAAGAACCCTTGAGTTTCCATCTCTTTAGAAGGTTTCGTCCTGGCCTTTTCAAAAAGATTTGAAAAGCCTTGTGCGCACGGGGCCCATTTAATCGGCTGTACGTTCCTGTCCAACCTTGAGTACTCATCATTTAATTAACGTCTTTATTATCCTGGCCAGTGTGACATACGGATTAAGTGGGACATTAAAAGGACGAATTAACATCATTTGGGTCCAGTTGGAATTGTTGTTAAACATCAACTTTAAAAATGTAATATTGGATATTTGGATCCCAGCAGAGCCCCTTTTCGTTACAATCCTGAACCTCATCTCCACTATGTACTACGTAACTTAGCAACCTAAAGCCTGTATCCTATGTTATAACGCTCCATGGAAACGATACGCTTCCGCCAATCAGAATCGAGCTCTTTGGGAACGAAGAAGAAGACTCCGATTTCTGGCCATCTTTCGTCCGGCAGCTTCCAGAGTAAACATATCGCGCTATAGTTATAGTTTTGGTTTGTTTTCCATAAACGTGTATTCGGACTGTTAATTCGATTTATTATACAGGTATTTATTTGCTTGATAATTTTGGAGTGATATTGTTTCAATTTTGTGTTCCTTTTAAGTATTATATCTTGTATTTTCCTAGATTGCATTTGCAATTTCTATTTTGTGTGTTTCCCTTTGTATTTTTGATTGCGAATTAATCTTTATTGTATTCTTTAATAACTTTTAATGACTCTCATTTTTCTTTCCTTAAATTTTTATTTATGAAATGATATTTTTGTGCTTTTCGTGTATCATTGATGACGATTCTGTAGAATTGCGTCATCCATGATATTTTGAGATCATTATCCATTTGATTTTGTGAAGCTTTGTAATAATTCTTTTCGAATTATTTTTAATTTGGACTTATTCCTTTTTAGTCTTGTGTTTCTTGTATTTTTGGATTAATTCTATGGAATTAGTTTAAATTTAGAGACTTCGGTTTTGTGATTTTCAATTTCATGTCCCTGCTTCTTTTTAATATTGTCCCTCACTTTTAACGAATTATATCCCTTTTATTAACATTCATGACTCCTCAAAATTATTTTAATTCAAAAGAATTATCGTAATTTTGAACTTTATTTTGTATCATTCCCTTTTTACATATTACTGATATTCTTTTGTTTTATATTATTCTGTGTTTATATTTAGATTCCCCAATTTTGTTTTGCCCATTCCCTTTTATTTTATTTAAATAGTATCCATATTCAATCTAAAAATAGAAAAGGACGAAAGATCCTAATTGTTAAATTAGTAATCTTTTATGTTTCGTACATCTAACCCCATCCTTATTATTGTATTCCTTTTAAGTCACTCTTTTGTTCAATCTTTGTTAATTCAAGATAACTTTGATTATTGTTAAATAAAATTATATATTTATTTTTACTATTTTCCGTTTTATTAATTTTTGTATTTAAATTTGGCCTATTAAATTATCATCCCACCCCTCTCTACCATTTCGTCACTAAAACTAGTCACAGGTGTTGCCGATCATTTATACATTAACAATTGATTTAATTTACGTTGTGAAGTTCTGTTATTTGTTTTTTTAATTGACCTATTTGGTCTGGCGCCCAAACTCTAACATTCGACAAACGTAATCATATTATTTGAATAAGTACTATAGTTAAATTATATAAAAAGGTTATAACTGCTATATCGTTGCCCCATAAATGCCTAATTATATTGAAATATGTTTATTGAAAACAAAAATTTCGACCAGGATCTCTTCAGAACCGTATTTCAAATAGTACTAAATAGGGCAATTTCTGCATGGGGGATTGGAGATAAATAATTTTAATACTAATGTAACCTCCAGCTGCCTCTAGTCTTATCATTTTTAACGATAAAAATTTTAATACCAAATTTTTATGACAATATAAACCAGTGTTTTCCAACCTTTAATGGGTCAATTTTCCTCGGCTAGTGAGCCGGTGAAACTGAGCTTTCAAAAAAAATTTCGAATTCAATTTTTGAAGAATGTATTATGTGAAATTTTATTGCTCATCTTTTTTTTTGTAGAAAAAAAATTGTAACTTTTTTAGTATTAAAATTAAAGGCAGAAAAACTGACTTTTTAAAAAAAATCGATTTTAATCCGATTTTCACTTTAGCTTGCGCTTAGTTCGTCAGTATTTGGATTTTTTAAATAAAATCTGCACGGAATTTGCTTTCAAACGTCCTTCAATTGACATAGCAATGGCAGGGCCGTGCACAAAGGGGGGCGGGGGTTTGGGAGTTCAAAACCCCCCATACACAAATTAAAATTAAAAATAAGTTTTTATTTTACATCAAAGAAGATTGTCTGAAGAGAATTTTTTTATTGTAACATAT
>UCOH01011845.1:4179-17693 GCA_900474275.1 Synergus japonicus | reverse complement strand
CCCCCCCCCCCCCCCAACATGTATTCCTGCGCACTGCCCTGAGCAATGGCAATTGAAAAATACTTTTTACTTCCTAGGAAGTAAAAAGTACTAATCAAGGATATCACTTAGGTAAACACACTAGATAAATATTTTTATTAAAATTTTTGCTAGTTATCTGATATATTTTTATGCTTTTTAATCAGTAATTTTTATATCCATTAGTTTTTTTTATTTTAATCTTCAACAGATTGAAGAACAACTCGAAAAGTCTTAGAGTATATATAAACGCATTATTGCCAGACTCGAGTTGTGGGATTGCGTAAGCACAGGCTTCAAAATGCGGAGTTTTTGATAAATAAGTGGAAAATTTTATTTTATATTTTTGTTTTATTTTTTTTATTTTTATTTTATTTCATTCTTTTTTATTTTATTTTATTTTATTTCTATAGCACCGTATTATGATCACTGTAATTTATAAATAAATATATACAAAATACATTTTTTGTAAACTATAATAAATTTAGAGCCCCTTTATTATTGGAGATTAATTCGCATCATAACTTAAATGAAATTTTAAAAATAAAATAATAAAATTGAATAAGTTATGACATACATAAAAGTGCGAATTATTTGTATGGACAATTGCGTTTGATAAGCATCTAATATTTCAACGGAAGAGTATTTTTACAATTGGGTTTTAGAAAATTTTCGTTTCTTGTGTTTCTTTTTCACCGTATTATAGATTTTAATTTATACAACTTTGTATATACAGCTAAAATATCACATTTATTTATAACAGTCTGTTATAACGTAAGCCTTTTTCGCATTATATCACTGGAAAGAGGAATCAATCAAAAGTTCAAAATGCGAAGTTTTGGGCCATCCGCCCAACTCATAGGTACAGTTTCCGTCATTAACGCCTTCCTCTTTAAGCATGTCAACCCAACTCTGGTTTCCATAAAATATTAATGGAAACCAAGTTTGGGCTGATATTTAAATTCATTCCGAATTAATCCGAATCATTCCGGAATTTGTATCCAAACCAAACAGTTTCATTCCGATTAAATCCGAAGAATGTTTATGATCCGAATTAATACGAAACCATTCAAAAGCAATCTGAATCTTTAATCCAAATGAATGCAAATGAATCCGCCAATTCAATTATTTTATAATTATTATTATAAATTATTATTAATTATTTAATACTGGATTAATTATTTATAATAATTAATCCAGTCTATTTGAATCAATCCGAATGATTCCGAAAAATTCCAATAAATTCGGATTCATTCGGATTGACTGGATTTACTCAGATTTAAAGTTTGAATTCATTCGTATTGAAGGATTAGATCGGAATGAAACTGTTTGGTTTCAATACAAATTCTGAAATGATTTGGAAAATTTCGGATTGATTCGGAATGAATTTCAATCCGAAACTTTCGCTAGGGTTGTCTCTGAACGTGTGATTTTTCGGCCCCCACCATACGCCGCACGAGCTCATGCTTCCTTCCTCTATCAAATGGTTGGTGACTGTTGCTAGAGGAAGAAAGCATGAACTCGTGGGTCGTATGGTGGGGGCCGAAAAATCTCACATTTTGGAGATACGCTGTTCTCCCGGTTAGCCGATTAGGGAAAGCTACTGCCCCTCTTTATAGTGCAACAGTAGTCTCATGTATAAGTAACGCAGCGCTCTTTTAATTGGTGGGAGAGTAGCTTTCCTCCAAAAAAGAACATCAGCTAACCCAAAACCCAAAACTGTGTTGCTGTCACACCAAAGCGTTAGTGACTCTGAGTTACCCAACAAGGGACAGCAGCTGTACAAAATTTCTTTCCGTGTAAAAGATTCTTTTAGTGAAATTCCATATCAAGTTTTGAAACCATGTTCTCAGTACGAATGTTTTATTCGTTTTTACTTTGCATTTCATGCATTTTTTACTCTGTACTCGCAGAAAAATCCAAGGCTGATGCTGAGAGTAAGTTTATTTATAGAATTAATTAATTTTTGTACCACATTAATTTTCAAACTAACTAAATAAATTGTAAACTAACTGATTTTGAAATAGAAGTGTTATTATTGTTATTAATTCATGAAATACACATAAATATTATTTTAAATATTGTAATTGGAAAATGTACTCAATATTTTAAATAATATTTTTTTAGGACTTAAAATATTACGACAGTTGTAAAAGAATTTCAATATTATTTTTTCTAATTATAGGTGAGTGTCTTAAAGAAGAATGGATGTTTAGGTGCAGTGACAAAAAAGTAACGCGAGGATTACTTACTGAAAAAGAGATTAAATCGCGTAAGTATATCGTTTTCATCTGTACTTATTTGAGATATTATTATTGAAATTATAAAAACAATCTTCGCACATAAAGAAATTAGTTTTGTAAATTTCAATAATTTTCTAATTATTAAATAAAATTCGTTTTTACAGTTAGTACCGAAGAATGCGGGGCGTATTTGGCGAGTGACTTATTTTACACATGCAGCAAATATCCTGTCAATATTCATAAACCATTAATGAACACCAAAGAAGTAGCCATTCGTAAGTAAAATGTTGTATACACATATTCATGTCAAATTGATACCCCAATTTACCTTACCATACCTTAAGGAGATGTGGGAACTATCATAAGACTAATTTTAGTTTCACCGATTTTACGCTCACATTAATAAATATTTTTTCCTTAAAACTACGCCATTTACGTCCGTCTGTAGGATTCGGAGATAAATGGCCTAGTTTTAGTGAAAAACATTTAGTATAGCAAATCTAAAGTTGGTAAAACTAAATTGCTCTTATGGTAAAGTATCAAAAGCCTTTAAAATAAACCAAAAAAATAATAATTTATAATAAAAGAAAATCTAATGGAATTTAATTTACATTTTAAGTTTTAAGAATAAAAATAATAAATAAATAATCGATACGAATTAGAGAAAAGAGAGATAAAGGTTTTTTTTCATTTTTTGCAGATTATTGCATGAAAAAAGATTCGCTTACTAGTTGGTCATGTAGGACTTCTTATCCTGATGATGCATAAAATTCTAGTATTCTGATATTGTATTATATACTTTCAACTTCATTTATAAAAAAAATATCTCTAAAAATTAAAATATTGTATTGCCTTTAATTAATGCCTCAAAATACCCTTCATTTCCTTAAACATTCCGAAATTCGAAATTTAATTTCTGAGAATCGGTGATGCCAGATTAGGAGCATTTTTCTCATTTGCTCTCAGGTAAAATTGTTTTTGCAATACCCACCTTTAAAATTATACTTTACAGAACAGTATATCGAGCAGTACTGTACCTGCTCATTACGTACGCTTACTCTACATCGCACGTCATAGTTCGTGAGAGCTTGCTACCCCACTTTCGTGATTTGACAGCGCGCCTGCGCGCCACGCCAAACGACTGACTGTGAGAGTATATAAGACGCTCCCAGTTGCCAATTCAGTCCAGTGCTCGCTCTCAAGCGGTACTCCCTATTAGGCTGTGCAATGTGACATCACAGGCCATATGGTGGGAGGTGAGTGAATAATTAATTTCCGCTTATTTTGAGTATCCACTTGTCCCTTGATATACTTTTAATTTTTTAATATAAAATAAAATGTCATAAATTTGTAGGTTATTTGGCCGTTTGATTTATGTTGATAAACCCAAAAACATAAATCAAACGGCCAAATAACCTACAAATTTATGACATTTTATTTTATATTAAAAAATTAAAAGTATGTCAGGGGACAAGTGGATACTCAAAATAAACGGAAATGAAATGTTCACTTAGAAAACATAGTTATTAATAAATTTATGACTTATTTACGCCGAAACATTCTTTTTATTCACTTTATAATGCTTTCATTCATAATGTTCGGAATTAGCACTAACCTTCCTGACAGTTATTAAATTTAAATTGCTAGAACTGAATTTAGTTACGAAAATTCGAGTAGTAGAATTTTAAGTAATTTAAAAATGTTTCTAGAAATTTCAGTGAATTTTAAGGCATTTCAAAGGATGTCGTTAATTTGAGATTTTTACAAATTTTCAAATCTTAAGTAATAATTGAAAGTCAATTATTCTTTCATTGAAACAGTCATAATCTCGAAATAAATAACCGTTGCAAACGTAGCGATCAAGTGGCGTACATTCATTATTTTCTTCATTCTTCTTTTCATCTATTCTGCCTTCAAGCCCGGGGCTTCATGAGAACCTGCTTTGAATTATTCATCGTGTCTTCAACGCCCACAAAAGCTAAGAATGTGCTCATGTGTACTGACACTTGCTCGGATAGTGGGCAATTTTGTACTGTTTCCATTAAGATGAATCCACACGCCGACTCTAACTCTTGTTCCGCCCGTAAATTTTTTCCGTGCGTAAATTTTCCCGCCCAGACTTGCCGAAATACCTTCAACAATCGTCCAACTTTACCAATTGAGTTATCGTTGCAAAAACATATATATATATATATATATACATATAGCGGCTATAGCGCTCCAGGTTTGGAGAACATGGAGGGGGAACTCAAGAGATTCACATCAGTTTAAAACCATGAAACTCTTGGTTTGAAGTGTGTACTCTCCCAAGTGTTTAAACCATAGACTTCGTTACTTTAGACCGCAAAACTAATGAGTCTAAAGCATGGATGCCCTCGTTTTAATTCGTGAATAGATTTGTTGTTTTCAAACAATGAATTCACGGGTTTAACTCCTGAAATTCATGCTTTGGAACAATGTAAAATTTACTAGGTCCGAAGCTGTGAAGATTCATGTTTTCAAACCTTCTTATTTCTCTCCGTGTACTGAAGAAAGAAAATTCTTGGTTCAGAAAATTGACTCAGCAGTTATCAATTAAATTATTTAAAAAAGTAGAAACTCATGAGCGTGAAAGAGACAAAGAGATCTGTCCATCTCTTTTACTCTCATGTGTTTTTACTTTACCATACGTCGCCATTGCTACCCGTATGAGACTGCTCCTTGGGATAAGAACGAGAGTGACAAAGACTGGAAATATACTTCCATCTCTTTTCCTCTCGTTATAAGTTGTCGCCTGACGCTCCGATAGGAAGACAGCCTAAATGTTTAGTCAACCTAAACTTCCATACAACCTATGTTGTATGGAATTATTTGTATGAATATTATTTTTTTATTTAAATTATGGGTTCTGCTCTGCAAAAGCAAGGTTAAGCCACAAAGACAATCCCTTGGACTCTCTCAACTAGCTTGTTTAGAGGCCCGGAAAGCTTCCAAAGCTTTACTTCCGTCTTGAGCTAACATTTGCGTTAGCTCGAACATAAGTTGCTCACGTCTAAAATCACCTATTTTCTCCTTTTGCCTCCTAATCTCCTCATTCATCTTTATTGGTGTCGGTTCAGATCGATCCATGATGAAAGCAGGAAAAATTATGCATAGTCTTGTCTCTCAAGTCTTTTTATAAGGTTAAAGATGCATCTCTATTGCGGGAGACAGGTCAGAAACGCCATCTAGCATCGCTTGACATCCAGACCTGCAGAGTTAATAGAATTTTAAACCAGAGTCTTGAGTCAGGTAAGTGACCCGACTCAACACAAGTCTTTTAAAAGTCATTAAAGGCGTTGAAGCCAAGTTCTAATCTTCTTCATTTTACTCAACAAAATATTAAATTTAGAGTTTTTGCCCTATGTAGAATTAATCCATTTTTAACTATAGTATGCGTACAGAGCGAGAAAGTATCTAATTTAAATATATCGGAAGTAAAATGAAAATATTCAATTTTGAAATTAGATTTTGAATTCTTCGTTTTATGCAAAAAGTATAGAATATAAATATTTTTATGCAAAGTAGCGAACGATATCACACTTGATTTTATAAAAATGCGTTAGGTTATTTGGACTTCATCAACTTTTTAGAATAGGATTTAATTTTAGTAAAACGTGTTTACTTTAATTTATATAACTACACTGTACTGTCGGAAATTGTTCGTACGTTTGGCGCAAGCACTATTCAAAATAACTACTGCTGGCTTTGAACAACGATAATTCGGTGAAAAAAAGAGATAGAATATTAAAAAAAAAAAAATTTGAAAGCTTATGAAATTCCATGTCTAGTGGTGCCAACCAAATTTTTTTTTACTTGAAAAGAATACAGCACGTGAAAATTTTTTTTTAAAATTCAAGATTTTCTCAAATTTTGCACCTCGATTTCAACTTTTTCCATGACCTAGGAAAATTGTTGCAAAAATTTGAAAATTATACAACACAGCGCCTAAAACTTTATCTTTAATTTAAGCCAAAGAACCTTCAAAAATCTTTATTGTTTCTCGAGATATGATTAAAAATGTTCAATCGTATTTGAGTAAAGTTTTAATCGATGATCACGGCTCTCGGAAGGTCTGCTGTATTCGCCTCCTTCAAATACGATTGAATATTTTTAATCGTATCTCGAGAATCAATAAAGATTTTTTGAGTTTCTTTGTCTTAAATTAAAGATAAAGTTTTAGGCTCTATGTCTTATAATTTTCAAATTTTTGCAACAATGTTCCTAGGTCATGCAAAAAGTTGAAATCGAGGTACAAAATTTGAGAAAATCTTGAAATTTTTTTTAAAACTTCTCACCGAGTTATCGTAGTTCAAAGACAGCAGTGATTTTTAATACTGCTTACGCCAATCGTACGGACAATTTCCGACGATAGTGTACATGTTTTACGTTATAAAAAAAACAGTGGGTAATTATATTGTTCTAAAAATTTACTACATCTATCTGCTCGACTTCATTTGCAGCGTTAGACCCCTTTCCTCGGCGTACGTCACAATTATACTTTGCAGAACAGTGTAATAAGCAGTACTACACCTGCTCATTATATACGCTCACTGTACATCGCACGTCATAGTTCTATGCGAGAGCCCGCTATCCCACTTTCGTGATCAGACATCGCGCCTGCGCGCCACGCCAGATGACCGACTGCGAGAGTATATAAGAGGCTCGCCTCGGAGTTTCCAATTTCAGCCCAGTGCTCGAAAGTACTTCGAAAATACTTCGAAGTACTCTTTCGGTGAGCTTAATAATAGCAAATCTCAGAGACAGGGGCGAACCCAGAAAAATATTTCGGGGGGAATTTTGTAAAATATCCATGGACATACATCGACTTTTTGTATATTTATTATATACATATATACAATGTCAAAAGTTTCGGAGGGGGGGTTTGAACTCTCTAAACCACCCCCCTGCGTCCGCCCCTGCTCAGAGGGGAAAGATTTATCTTGACTTTGAAATTCGGACCCCCGCCCCAAAAATATTTTTTGGATCCGCTATGCATCACAATATTTGTTTTTTCGAAAAAATAAATTGGCAAGGCTTCCATATTCAATTCTCCCTTTATTTCTATTGCTGCTAATTCTTGAATTTTCCGCTTTTGTGTCATCCATTTATTGCCGATCTTTATTTTTTAAAGTTATTCCTCTTCCATCGATGCTAATTCTTCTTTCATCTTTTGATCATGTTTTGCTCGTTTATTTAAAGTTTGTGTTTTTTTTTATTGCTTCAACTTCTCCATACTTGGTGATTGTTAGGCTTTCAGACGCAGCTTCCTTTAATTTCTTTGAAATGGCTAGAAGGTGAATAGCAACAAACTTATCTGCTCTCAACGTCAGACCGTATGTTTTAAATGTTCGATGTTTTAAATTATTGAACTATGATTTTAAAGGAGCTGAAGTGGCATTGACCGTGCCGAATCCTCGAAGTTTCCTCATTATTTCGGCATAATATGAGGCATAAGTCCTTTCAATTTTTGGCCTAAATCAGGAAGCCTGTATCTATTTATATCCTCCTCTTCAGTCACGATTACATGCACATTTCGCACACACGCGCAATTTCCGGGCTTGACGCCCAGTAGTGGGGACCCACTATTTCTCGGAATTTTTACTCCTAACCGCTCGTGGGTCTCCTCCTAGCGAGGTTATACTGTAATATTTAAAATTAATAATGTAAATTATTTGTCCAAGTCTCGAAATAACGTACAGCTTCCGATATTGCTAAAAGCTAAGCTGAAATGAAATTTGAAAATGAACATTTTCTTCACTTCCATTGTCGTCTAGCGGAGGATCTAGGGAATCATCAGCATTTAAAATTGTTGTGTAGTTGCGGCCTAATAATTTTTGAATATTTTCCTCAAGCCTCCTTAATTCCTTATCTTTCGTATAATTGATTACCGAAGAATGGTTTTGCCCAAAATTATTAAAAATAAAATCACCGTCTAATGTATCAGAAATTACTGCTGTGCAATTTTTCTCTTGAAGTTTATGTCCTTCCATGGCGGTGTAATTATTCTCTTGCATAATAATTTCTTTCCTTCCCTCTTGTGAGTTGTTCTCTTTTCTATTTTCTTTAATTCCTTCTAAATCTGCTATCTTTTCCTCTGTAGAAATCTTTTCCAAAAGATTTTCTTCTTCAAAAGTGGAAGACACCAATCACCCTCAAATGCAGGAATTCTGAATATGTCGATTTCATTTATATCCTTTTGTTGACGATCACTTACTGCATTCCTATAATTTCGTACGTTTTTCTTTCCCAATTTTTCTCCTCTCCTTACTAATGTAAGTTCCTCCTCTCTTTCCGTTTCTTTTTCTCCTTCTATTTTTTCTTCTTTATCTTAATTATCTTCTCTTATTACATCTTCTTCCACATATAATAATATAATTTCTTCTTACATTTGGTACATTTATTGTCCATCAGAGTTCAACGACTTTTTGACGAATGTTATCTACATCATTAGCCCAAATTTTTTGGAACTTAAGCATCATCTGAGTGGGGAAAGTTCTCTTCAGCCTATTTATTATTATAAATGTATAATTGATTTGACTAATTTTCTCTTGTGGTAAAGTATCACTTTTCCTTAAGAGCTTGTATTACTTACCCGATCCCTACCTTACCGACATTTTTTTCTCTGTAACGCTACGTCTACACTTATTGAGAAACTACATTGAAAATTTCTATATTTGAAGCTAAAGCCTTAAAGTACGTTTGTCTGGTCCTAAATATTGACATTTAAAAAAAAATTTTTTCAAAATATTTTTTTTTATTTTTACAAAAATTTAAGACAGACAAACATACATTAGCATATTTTCTTTAATTTTATAAGTTTTCAATTTGATATCTTTATAAATGTCGACGTAGCATTACAGAGAAAAAAATGTCAGTAAGGTAGGGATCAGGTAAGTAATACATGCTCTTAAGGAAAATAAGGATTTTGTAGGGAGACACTTCGGGCGTTCGAGAAGAACTGCAAGATATTTTCGATACGCAATACGATTGGCTGCGTTGCCATCTGGGCGAGAGCCAATCAGATGTGCGCCCTTTGTTACTGGACCCTGCGGCGAGAGAAATGGCACGTAGACACAATTCTAGGAAGCAAAAGGCTTAAGGCCGTTAGAACCTTTATCTTATCTCAACGCTTTGTCCAACGAAGGTCATCTTTATTTTCAGAGAAATAATCCGTTAATACACCGGGTGTAGAAAACGAAATATTTAAAATAGTTTTTACATATTCATATAAAAGGATTGGCTTGAAAAGAAAGGAATATTATAGCGGATGAAAAATCGTGGTTTCGGTTTCTAATAAAACTGCTGTATTTATAGCTGTATTCTGGTTGTATAGTATAAATTGCTTTAATTCAGTTAAATTCAGTTTTTAATTTTTTTGAACTCAAATCTTTTTATTTTCTTATTATTATTATTATTATTATTATTATTATTATCATTATTATTATTATTGCAATTAAATATTAGTAAACAAAATAGTATATTTTTCAAATTTTGCTTCTCCTTTAGCTATCGCAAGACTATACTGAGTGTTTAAACCAAGTTTTAAACATTTTCAACAATCTTTGGCCAAGTTTCTACTATATATTTATTAAAAAATGTATTAATCGTAGAAGTAAAAATTTTTCAGCTTTTAATTTTTCCTATTAAAAATAACTTTAGGAAAAAAATTCCATTTTATCATTATATACAAGCCCGTAAGTAATAATAATAATTATTATTAATTATTAATAATTATAAGCGGCTGTTTAACACCGAGCAAATTCTTCATACATCCGGAGTCTCAATTCATAGCCTCTGTAACTTTGTGAATATATTCTTGGATAGTTTATCTATCGATTTAAGAAATAAAAAAAAAATCGGTTTCTATAATTTCGCCAAATTTACCAGGTGTATAAGCTTAAATCCGCTGTTTGCTCAGAGATAGCGGTAGTGAACATATTTAGCAACAATAGAAACGTCATGCTTTTTTTTGTGTAAGTTCGACACCTGTCTACATAAATCAGTGCACATATAGTAAGTTTTTTTATACAACATAAATTTTTCCTTGAGTAATCATGTCTAGTTTTGTGCCAGAAAAGGAACATTTGCGGGAAGCTCTACTTTTTTGCTTCAATTTGAAGAAATCGGCTGCCGAATCACATCGAATGCTTGTGGAGGCCTATGGCGACAGTGCTTTATCGGAAACAACTTGCAGAGACTGGTTTCGTCGGTTCAAAGACGGTCATTTTGACTTGAGTGACAAGAAGCGTGAAAATCGGCCCAAAAAAGTTGAGGACCATGAATTACAGGCTCTTTTGGATGAGGACGATACACAAACACAAAAAATGCTTGCCGAACAGTTAGGTGTTACTCAACCGGCCATTTCCATGCGTTTACATGCCATGGGAAAGATCCAAAAAATGGGAAAATGGGTACCTCATAATTTTTCTTCACGGCAACGCCCCATCGCACACATCAAAAATGGTCCAAAACTACTTGAAAACACTCAACTGGGAGGTGCTACCTCATCCCGCTTATTCACCAGACCTGGCCCCTTCTGATTACCACCTGTTTTCGTCGATGGGTCACGCGCTCGCTGAACAACACTTCGATTCGTACAAAGACGTCGAAAAATGGCTTGACGAGTGGTTTGCATCGAAAGATAAAGACTTTTTTTGGCGTGGTATACACAAATTGCCCGATCAATTCAATATCATTATAAATATATAGCAAGCGTGGGAAAATACTTTGAATAAAGTTTATTTTATTTTCTGCAAAAAAAAAGACTTTCTTTTGCCTAAAAAACAGCGGATTTAAGCTTATACACCTGGTACATTCCCAATAAATAAACATTTTTTATTAATACAAGGCAAAATCTACCTTCGTTTCTAGAACTTTGGTAAAACTAAATTGTAAATTTACCCATAAATGATACTTACCACAAGCCGTTAAAAGGTGCTAATTCCAGGAATGAAAATTTCTGATTTATTGACTGCTGGTAAACTGTAGTCTTATCTCAGAACGGAAACAATTCTGTTTTATGGACTGATGTTAATTCACGTAACATACGTTTATTTTTTAAATTATCGATGGAAATTACAAAATAACAAGTAAAATTAAAAAATATACTATCATTAGAAAAATTTATTACTGTAACTAATCACACATTTTGATAAATCTCACTAAAATAACTCTATTTATTATTAAAATTGCTTATTTTCTATACCACAAAAATGAATAGCCTTTTAAAGCCTCTTCATCAGAATTTAACACAAGTCCAGGTACAATAGTTATATTCGGTTGATGACCAAATTCGTTTGATACATATTCAACTTTCACATCAACACCGTCTTCAGCGATAGAATGATATTTTCCATCTTTCCTACCATTTCGATAACCCTCTTCATTATGACCATGGGAACTGACAGAATAATTAAAACGATACCTAAGGTCTGTTCCTACATTTTCTGTGTGTTTCGAAGTAGTTAAATTTTCTGTAGGTGCAGGCACCTCCAATATTTCTGATTTTTCTTCTCCTTTATCTTGAGTGTTCACATTTTCCAACGACAAATCTTCGTTGCTTATTGATTTTCCTTTCCTAAGATCCTGTATGTCATTTAAATTCGGCAAAGCAGCTGAGAAAAAATTACATTTTATTTGCTTTGCAAAAATTCTTAATTTAAAATTTATTTTAAACTTATTTATAAATAATTAAGGACCAAACTTTCGAATAGATAAATCTTCCGATTTCCTTCTAACTTTATACACCAATGTATTTTGATACGCTAAGTAATTATGAATATCACCTAGAAAATTTGGGTAAATTTTATTTTCATGGTGAAAACATGAGAAACCCATTAAAACCATTTAAGGGGTTAGTACCAGAGTTTTCAGCTTTTTTTAAAGAATTTTTTTATGAAATTAAAATTTATATTACAGATCCTACCTTACCTTTTCATATATGATTATAGATATAAAACACTATTACAATTTTTTTTTCTTTTAATAATAAATCTGGCTGGTATGGCTGCCGGAAATTACCCATTTTAAAAACTGGCGTGCATGATTCAGAAAAAACTATTGGACTTTTTTTTAAGCTTAAATTGTTTAAAAAAAGGGTTACATATTAATCAATAATTATGATTTTGGTTCATGCTATAACGACATAGAATATAACATATCCAAATGTCAGCCCGATCGGTCCAATAGTTTTTTCTGAATCATGCACGCCAGATTGAAAACCGTTGTTTCGAGAAGAACACATTTAGTTTTTGATCTAAAATACAGGGTGAAATAACGATTAACCCAACAATTCTACATATATTTATTATAAGAATTCGCACTTTTTAGAAAATCAATTTTTCAAAAATGTTCGTTGGTACTAACCCCTTAAAGCATTTTTTCTTTTACGGGTGACAGTTTCCAAGAACATTAGATACATCGATTAAAAAAAAAACATTTATGTAAAGGGAAATGGTGAGGGAAACATGTAAAGCGAAATGGTATAGGAAATGAAAATCATGGTAAAGGAAAACGGTGAAGGGTAATCATGGTAAAGGGAAATAGTAAAGGGAAGTGGTAAAGGGGAATTTTAAATTAAAATAGTAAAGGGAAATCGTAAATGTAAATAATGATAGAGGAAAATGGTAAAGGGTCATCATAATAAAGGGTAATAGTAAAGGGAAATAGTAAAGCAATGTGGCAAGGGAGAATTTGCAAGGGAAATTGAATAGGGGAATCATGATAATGGGAAATGGTAATGGAAAATGGTTATGATAAAAAGAAATCACGACAAAGGGAAATTCTAATGGGTAAAGGTAATCATGGTAAAGGGAAATGGTGAACGGAAATGATAAAAGAAAATGGTTATGATAAATGGACATTAGGGGAAACGAAAATGGTAAAAGGTAATCATGGTAAAGGGAAATGATGAAGGGAAATGAAAAAGGGATATGATAAAGGGAAATGGTAATGGAAAATTGTAATGATAAAGGAAAATTTTAAAGGAGAATCATGAAAAAGGTAAATGGTAAAGGGAAATGATGAAAGATAATCATCGTAAAGGGAAATGGTAAAGGAAAATGGTGAAGGATAAACATTGTAAAGGGAAATGGTAAAGGGGAATCATGCTAAAGGGAAGTTGTAAAAGGAAACTATAGTGAAGGGAAATTAATAATAATCGATGTATCACTGATTTTCTTAGAAACTATCACTCATAGAAAAAAATGTTTAGAATAAAAAATGTGTATTTCG
>UCOH01011844.1:0-13044 GCA_900474275.1 Synergus japonicus | reverse complement strand
ATATATATATATATATATATATATAAATAAAAAAAAAAAGTTTCCATTTCCGGAGAAAATAATTCCATTTTTTTTTTCCCGAAATTCGAATATTAACACGTGCCACCGGGCACTTCAAAATCCCATTTAATTAACATGGGGAAATTTTGGATTTTCGAAAAATTGAACTCATACTTCAGGGTTTGATCGAATCGTGCCAACTTTTTTAGGAATTGAAGAGGAGTACCCATGAAATAAAACCATACTAATAACTTTTATTTTTACCCCCCCCCCCCCACAGCGCCCCAAATATGACCCAAAAATCAAAAAACTACATATGAACAATATGCAATATTCGAAATGCAAACCGATGTATAATATTCGGACATTAGAAGTGAAATTTAGTGTTCCGTTGACTCGAGATAACTTTAAATTTACCATATTTAAAATAGTAACAAGAATACATTTACCAATTCATTTAGTAGTACCGTTACTAACTCCTACAGTAGATGTATGAATTAATAGAAAACTACTACCAAATAGTAGTTTTTTACTAATTTAAATTTAGAGAGTAGATTCATTATTTCAACTTCTATATCTAAAATATTAAAATTACTACATATAGTAGGTATTACTTAGGCTCAAATATTGTTTGTATTTCGATAAAGGAATTTCAATTTAATTAACTCTACTCTGAAGAGCATTTCCTAAATTAATTTGATTTGTTTACTATTTCCCGAACGATTTGTGATTCTTGGTTTGTCCTTGAGTTCATTGTTCTGCACGGTCCCTGTTATTGGTGTCTATTTAATCAGTCCTTTTCTCTAGCCAGTGAGATTCGTGGATTCAGTTCAACCCATAGTGGGGACAAGCCAGAAGCGAAATGTTATAAATTTTCTGCCTTCACGTCTAATTTGGTTTTCCCTCTTAATCGGAGAGGTCTAAAGAATCTATTTCAAATCCAAAATAAAAATGTTAAGCGATCGCGATTTAGTGAAGTGAAGTGAAGTGAAGTGGAGTCAAGTGAAGTGAAATGAAGTCTTCAGAGAAATGATCAAAGTAAAGTGATAAGTGCATTTTTGTGATAAACTAATTGGATTAGAACGAGATCGAATTCAAGGTAAGGGAAATGGTGAAACTTTGACTACTACTTATACGGAATATTCCATAAAAATATAACCAATATCAACAAATTGGATTTATAGCTGAATGTAAAGTTTTTTAACTTTTGCTAGCAATCCAACATTGTTGAATAAACATTGGATTGTTTATTCAATTGATATTAAGATTAAGATTCCAACGAATTTTAAGCGATTTCGTAGGTTTTCGTAAAATATTATGTGATTTGAAAAGGTTTCTGAGTGTTTTAAGATATTTTAAGGAATTTTAAGACATTTCAAAAGATTTCAGTAAAATTTCCTGGAATTTTAAAATAAGTCAAGAGATTTTAATAATTTTAAGGGATTTTCTGATTTTTAAAAGACTTTATAGAATTTTCAGGATTTTTCAAGGATATTAAGAGGTTTTCACGAAGTTAAAAAGATTTCAAGTTTTGAGTTTTCAAATATTTTATGTGGTTTAAAGAATTTTACAGTTTGTCAGATAATTTGATTGAGGGATTTCAAAAGAATTTCTATACATCTTATATGATTTTTAAAGGAATTTGTAGAATTTTTAAAGATTTCATGGAATTTGATAAGATTTCTAATGATGTTAAAAGATTGTAAATGTTAAAAAATTCCAAGAGGTTTTTATGAATTTTTAGAGATTTTTGCGAATTTTAACTTGGATTTCAGGAGATTTATAATTTTAATGATTCTTGTGGATTTTTAAGGGATTTCGTAGGTTATCGTAAAATATTATGTGATTGAAAAGGTTTCTGAGTGTTTTAAGAGATTTTAAGGAATTTTAAGACATTTCAAAAGGTTTCAATGAATTTTAAATGTTACAATAAAATTTCCTGGATTTCTAAAATAAGTCAAGAGATTTTAATAATTTTAAGGGATTTTCTGATTTTTAAAAGACTTTATAGAATTTTCAGGATTTTTCAAGGATATTAAGAGGTTTTCAGGAAGTTAAAAAGATTTCAAGTTTTGAGTTTTCAAATATTTTATGAGGTTTAAAGAATTTTACAGTTTGTCAGATAATTTATTTGAGGGATTTCAAAAGAATTTCTATACATCTTATATGATTTTTAAAGGAATTTGTAGAATTTAAAAGGATTTCGAAGGTTGTAGTAAAATTTTAAGGGATTTTATGAGATTGTTCTAATTATTGAAAGATTTTGTAGAATTTTTAAAGATTTCATGGAATTTGATAAGATTTCTAATGATGTTAAAAGATTGTAAATGTTAAAAAATTCCAAGAGGTTTTTATGAATTTTTAGAGATTTTTGCGAATTTTAACTTGGATTTCAGGAGATTTATAATTTTAATGATTCTTGTGGATTTTAAGGGATTTCAAGAGGTTTTTGGGAGTTTTAAGAAATCTTAACGAAGTTTAAGCAATTCCGAAGGTTTTTCTTGAAATTTTTTTGCACTATTAGTTTGTTTTTCTTCTTTCAACATCAAGTCATTAAAAAACCAATCAGGTTTGCAACAACAATGTATGCGAGATTTTCGAGAGATTTCGTGACACCACTTTTTTAAGATAAGATTATTTATTCTAACGAAAAATTTTTTCTGTTTCAGGTAAGTCCAATCAATTAATTGACTCTCAAGGATTTAGGAGTACATTAAATAGTTGGGATCAGAGAACTCGTTTATAATGGAACCGTTTTGTGGGCGTTTGATGGTGTTTGTTGACCAACTTTCGAAGTTTGATGACCAGATTGAAAAAGTAATTAAAAATTCAGGTAAAGGGGTGGTGAAAATCCAAACTCGGAATGTAAATAGCTATTCAATTAATGAAAATTCAAATATTTTATAGTTAGAGCGACAACTTGATGGTAAATTATCATGGGGATATTTTTGATTGGAGAAGGGAAACAAAAAGCGTCACTCTTAAGTGTATCCAAGGTTCGTCGCCAAGTTACGATCGTGAGGAGAAGTTTAAATGACCGTATAAATATTCGTAGAGAATGGAACATCGATCGTGCAAAATCCCTTAACTAAAACAATTCCTTTGGAAATATAGTCACGTGCGTGGAGAAAATGAAAGAGGAAAGTATTATGCTAGAAGAAGACAAGAAATTTTGTTTGGTGAAGGTAGAATTTTAAGGAAATACTATTTCTTTCCTTATTAAAGGTCCCTCATGGTTTCGTGACTTTTGCATCATGATCAAATTCTCTGAATTATTCATAAATTCTGAGATTTCCATGACTCTCGACTCAACCGCCCTGTAAGCAAATTCAAATAAAGCTCGAGTTTCCGCAATCACGACTCAACTCGATACAACGACCCTCTATACATCTTTCAAGTCCCCTTTCATGAAGAAAGAACTTTCTTTCGAGTCTATATCGACAAATGGGATTGTTTACAATACTTGCGGGCTCCAAGTTTTAATTGCGCTGAAGGAAGTTTACAAACCCTCAGCATTGCACGTATAGTGCAAGTGAACTGAAGAGATTGGTAATCACCAAAGGAAGAAAAATAGTTGGCCAGGAAACGTTTCTTAATTTCTCCATTTCAAATAGTTAATCTTCGTTTGCAAGCTTGAAAACTTGCTTCTTTCATTAAATGAAAAATCATTCAGAAAGAGTCGAGGAATGCAATTTATACGGGCACAAGATTACTTTGCATTATTTTTTTTTTTTTTTTTTTTTTTTTGTTATACTAAAATAGTTGCTTAATTATCACAGCACTGAAACTTGTGTTTTGAACACTTTTTTTGGCACATGGTCACTTTCGGAAGCCGAAGTTCATTTTAGTTTTAACTCGGCGAGATACCGATGTCTCGAGCCTTCTTTGGATGAAGAGCATTAAACAAGACTGCCACAACATCACTGAAGAAATTGTGGAGTTTGTCGTGTGTCTTGTGGCACGTAAACCGGAAGATACGCTTGGTGCTTGCTTGCCATTGCGCAATTTTGTCGTTCTTCGACTTTAACTTCTGAACCGGCACTTTAAAGTGGTACTTTACAGCGCCACTTTAAAACGCCATTCAAAAACTGACCGATTACTATCGCGAAACCGTTCTTGGAAAGCTAACGAGTAACGGTATATTAAACTAGTTAAAATATTAAAATAATGACTGAAAATTATTTCAAATCTCTTCACCGATCAAAACCATTTTTCAAAATAACTCTAGACTTTTAAATAAATGCTCACTGTTTTCAACAAAGATGAGTCGCGTTAATATTTAACCATGCAGAGATTTTGAAAGTTCTAATGAGGTTTTGGTCAGTTTTCCTTACTTTTCGAATCAAGTCTGGTTCTGATCAAGATTAAAAAACTGTTCTGGGTTAAATATTTATAATATTTGCTTATTGAACTGGGTAATTTTTTTTTGAAAAAAAAAATCCTATTATATAAGAAATAGGTAATCATTGTCGGAAGTAGATTATGGAAATCTTGGATTTTGAAGCCACATTCTCTCTTCAGGGTGGCCACATATCAGGGAAGTCAGGGAAATGTCAGGGAAATGCGAGTAGTTGTCAGGGAAAATAGAAATTGATATTTATGCTGTGTTATTTTTGTTGTATTGCATATATAAATTTAATATTTTATTTAACAGTTTTTAGAAACTATCCAAGGATTTCAAAGGGTTATAAAAAATTTCCAGGCATTCTTTGAAATTCTTTGGGTTTCTAATGATTTCAAGAGATTTTCAATAATTTTAAAAGGTTTTAGGAGGTTTCTAGAAATTTAAAGGGATTACAAAAGGTTTGTATAATGTTTAAACGATTTTGTGGAATTTTACAAAATTGTAAGAGATTTTTACGTATTTCAAGGGATTTAAAAGTTTTTCATGGAATTATAAAGGATTTTAAGAACCTTGGAAGAGTTTTCAGAAATTTAAAGGGATTATAAATATTCTCATGGAATTTTAAAGGATTTCAAAAGGTTTTTAAGAATTTAGAGAAATTTTGATTTTTTTAAAGTGATTTTAAGGGATTTGATTGAAATTTTAAAGAACCCCACTCGATTTTAATGATTTATGAAAGATTTTGTAAAATTTTATGGAATGTCAAGAGGTTTTCAAGAATTTTAAGAGATCTTTACGTATTTTTAGAGATTTTAAAGTTTTTCGTAAAAATTTAAAGAAATTTTGACATTTTTAAAATGTTTCTAAGAAATTTAAATATTCCTTGTGGAATTTAAAAAAATTTCAAAAATTATTTTTGATTTTTAAAGGATTTTGTGAGGTTTTTGTTTCCAAGAACTTTTTATTTACAAATTTTAATGTATTTTAATTTGAAGTGATTTCGTGGAATTTTATGATGTTTTTATGAATTTCAATGAATTTTAAGAGATTTCCAAGGTTGTTGTTTAAGAGATTTTTACAAATTTTAAGTGATTTTGGAGAAATATCAATAGTATTATTATTGAAAATTTGTATGCATTTTTAATACTTTTTTGTTACGGAAATTTGTCTGAAAGTCAGGGAAATTGAATAATCTTCTGGCCACCCTGCTCTTCACCTATTGGTTGACTTTCTATTCGCCACTTATTGTATTTTAAAATAGAAATCAGAGCTGCCAACTGATTTTAAGAAATTTAAATCGATTTCAAAAGATTTTAAATGGTCTTAATGAATTTTAATGAATTTGAATGAATGGTACAGACTGTGTAGGTATTGGTAGACTTCTCTGCCAACATGTGATCCTTTCCTATGACTGAGAGCGCATCTAATGGCGTAGTTTTTAATTATTATAATTCTACTAATTACGTTCACCTTGGTTTTCTGACGTTGAGATTCGTATGATAATAAGCCTCCAATTTCTGTGCCCGGAATATCACAAATCTGGACTCGGGATTAAAACTTCCCATTTCTATTAAAGTTCTCTCACAATGCTATTTCAGTATTAGAGTTGAATTAGAATTTACTGTAAAAAGAGAAGCTTAAAACTTTTATCTCAATTATACCGAGAATATTGACAAATGTTTAATAGGTTTTCCAGGTATGACTTTTTCTCTCTTTGTGAGCTTTTTTTATTAATTGTAAATTTAAAACCAAATGAAAAAAATGTTAATTGTTCACTTTTAAAAGTCATCTCTGTAATACCAACGACTGTTGAACAAGAATTACTGACTCGTTATTTTTAAAGAATATATAGAGATGGACTCTCTTTTGATGCTGCTTTTATTTATTAAAATTTTTTATACTTAGTTTAGGTGATTGTATAATTTTCTTTGTCCTACAGAGTAAATCTTAACAACAAAATTACGCGTTGCACAACTTCTCCTAATGGCCACTTTGCGAATCAATTTCGCGTGTTCTCATACCGTTGTAACGTACCTCTACTAAGGTGAATAACGGTCACGGAAAACCGCTTTTTAACTCCATATTACCTTGTTAATTTTTTACAAGAAACATTTTCATTTATCAATGGTGAATTTTTCAATTTTCAATTCTTCAGTAACAATTTTTACAATAGTTCTTTGACAATCTATTTAAACTTGATAACAAGAAAGTAATCAGAGAGTTGAAACGACAAAAATTAAACTGAAATGAACTTCGAATCCATCTACAAATTTATTATTATATTTATGGCGAATGAACAATTGCAATTCGAATGAGTTCCCGAAAAGTTTTGTCGACTCGTTGGTTAACTTCTCAGTGAAAATTTTCTTAAGATTTCATTACGGGTGCGAGGTTGCTTGTCGTCTGTCTTCTTTTTGGAATGGGAAATGTGAGATAATATTGTGCCATGGTTGGAACCAAGATCTGACTACCATTCCTGCACAACTAGCGGCGACCAGTAGACTCAAGAAGTTTAATTAAACTTTATTTACTACCCTGTTTTGCAGCAAGCTCGGTGATAGAATATGGTTGCTTTAGTTTAGTTCTACTGCGCCATGTTTCGCAAAGCAAGTTTTATGTCACAAAAATCGGTTAGCTTTCGTAAAAAGATAAATAATGATCTCCATATTTTGTTTAATTACAGAGCAAGTTATTTAAAATTTGTATTTCGTACTTTAAAAGTTCCATTTAATTCTAATCATGCTGGGGCACAGTGGTTCAAATCCGGTACGGAAAACTGAAACTATATCTATTCTAAAAAGATGATACTTGCCGAATCGTAAATTCCACGTGAATTGAATTTGAAATTTTGAATTTGGTTTCGTTGATAATGATTGTGTCACGAGTTTAAACACGAAATACATTGAAGATCTAGGAATTTTAAGGGAATTTTATGGAATTTTTAAAGTTTTCATGGAAGATAACAGGATTTTAAATGTTATCGAAGAATTTAAATGAATTTCAAGAAGTTTCTAGGAATTTTTCGAATTTTTCAGGAGACTTTGACCAGATTTGAATCGGACTTTCGAGGTACTTTTATGAAATTTATAATATGTATTCTGTGGGATTTAAATAAGGAATTTAAAACTTTACAGGGAATTTTATTCAGGGATTTCAAAAGCTTTTTTTGGGTTTTAAAAGATTTTGTAGAATTTACAGAGATTTTGAAAGTTTTCGTCAAATTTTAAGTGTTCAAAAATCTGTACGTTTTTTAAGGGTTTTCAAGAAATTTTTCGATTTTTAAAAAGATATTTTGGAATTTTTATGGAATTTATGGAGTTTTATGAGATTTCTAATAATTTACATAAAAGTATTTGAAGAGATTTTTCTGATTTTTAAAAGATTTTGTGTAATTTTAAACGATTTCATGGAATTTGATAAGATTTCTAATGATTTTAAGGGATTTTAAATGTGAAGGAATTTCAAAAGGTTTCTAGGAATTTTTTCATGAATTTCAAGAGATTTATTAGAGTTTGTTATTGATATTAACATGGATTTCAAGAGATTAATGATTTTGAAGGTTTTTATGTGCATTTTTAACGATTTTTAAGTGATTTATACGAAATCCAAGAGATTTTTAGGATATTAAAACGATTTTGTAGAATTGTTTGGGATTTTAGCATATTTCGTAAAATTTTAAGGGATTTTAAAGAACTTGAAATATTATTCTAAAATTTTAAGGAATTTTATAAGATTTCTAATAATTATAAGTGATTTCAAGAGATTTGTCTGATATTTAAATGATTTTGTGAGAATTTTAAAGGATTTCATTTTAACATGGATATCAAGAGATTTTTAGGATATTAAAACGATTTTGTAGAATTGTATGAGATTTTAGGATATTTCGTGAAATTTTTAAGGAATTTTATGAGATTTTTAATAATTTTCAGTGATTTTGAGAGATTTTTCTGATATTTAAATGATTTTGTTAGAATTTTAAAGGATTTCATGAAATTTGTTAAGATTTCTATGTAATATTTTTAAGTGATATAAAAGATATAAAGAGATTTTAAATGTTACCGTAAAATTTCAAGAATTTTTCGGGGAATTTTAAGAGATTTTAAAGTTTTTCATGGAATTTCAAAAGGTTTCTAGGAATTTTTAGAAATTTTCATGTATTTTAACGTGGATTTCAGAAGATTTATGAGTTTGAACATTTTTCTCGAATATTTAAGGGTTTCATGGAATTTGAAGATATTTCTAATACTTATAATGAATTTTAAAGGATCTGAAGAAGTTTCTGAAAATTTTAACAGATTCTCACGAATTTCAAGCGATTTCGCAGGTTTTCAAATGTTTCTTGGAATTTTTAGAGATTTTCACAAAGTTTAACATAGATTTTAAGAGATTAGAGATATAAAATATTATAAATTATATAATATTGAAAAATAAAGTAAATGCGCGCACGAAGCGTGCGTTCGTTCTTGTAAATATATAGTAAATATTGCGTTAATTCCATCGACATTAGTGAGTGAAATTATCCAAATAAACGTAAACATTTGCGATTGGTAAATAATTAAACGCTTGTAATTAGAGTGACTGTAATGTACATAATTATATTTCGAACTCCCTATTTTTATTATTCTTTTTATATTTCTATATAAATTATTCAATTTTGATATAATATTACCTAAAAAATTGTATACGTAAACAATTAATCGAAAACCGTTATCTAAATCCTTATTAAAAAAATCTATTCTTATGCATAATATCAAGTTTCACGATGTTAAAGCAGATACGATAGTAACATTGATAATGGATACATTATACGTGTCACTTGTACGAAACCTCGATGAAGTACTTCGTAATTCAACAGTGCAAATGTCATTGAAATCTTAATGGCAAGGACTTCAAAGCTATTACTGAAATGCAATGTTGTTTCACAGGAATGAGAGACGAAAGTGAACCAATCACTCTATAGAGCACATCGAATTCCCACATTGCTCTTAGTAATTTGCTAGCTGTATCCAATAATCACACTGTTCAGTGATAAATCAACGATTATTATCGTATTCCACTTCTAAAGACGCATATCAAAATAAATTGTGATTATCCGCGGTTTTTTTCGCGTCTATTCATTTTTTCCAATTCAGAATGAGGGATATCAAATTTATTATAAATTGAATAGGAAAATAGAATCGAGAACGAAGTATATAAAGAGATCTAAAAAGTTGTCTCAATAACATCAATCGTGATATGACAATAGAAGAATAAAATTCATACTTGCAACGTTCTGAAAATAATATACGTGGTCTGTATAGTTCTATGTATAGTTCTATGTATAGTTCTATTGTATACAGTTTTATATATAGTTCTATACAGCAGCACTCGCTCCATGTTATTCAAATATCGCTCGGCACAAGACTTGGTGTAGCAAGTGTCTTCTGGTAGACTTTTCACTACATCTCTATCTCCGAGCTTTTCTCTCTTTCGAAGGACTTTTACTTCTCCGATAAAAGGATCCTTTTCACTTTAACCGGGCGGGATGAAACTCGTGTGTACCTTTAGCTCTCTAGCCGCTACATGCCAACCTCTGAAGGAACTTTTTACTTCCGGTTCACCGCCTTCGAATCTGCTTCAGAACCATATCTCTCCCTCACAACGCTTTTTATAATTTATTATACATATACATATAATGCTAGTGTAAGGTGCAAGCTGGAAAACAGAACAGTGAATTTTAATGTGACTAGCATTTTTAACGAGAAACCTGTTTCTCCGAGATGATTTTTTAGGGTTTTCTTGGAATTTTAAGCAATTTCAAGAGATTTTTTTTCTTCTTTAAGGGCATGTGATACTTTACCATAAGAGCAAATTAGTTATACCAATTATAAATTCATAATAAATATTTTTAGCTTAGCTCTTTATGTAGACGAAGGTTTATTGACTCTTATTAGCTAAAAATATTCACTGTTAAAAATTTTTGCAAAATTAATATACTTTTAATATACATTTTGTAAAGTCATTTGCATATATCGTAAATTAAATTTAATATATTGCCATATATTTTAGAATTAATATAAAATATATTAATGTTAATAGAAAGTATATTAATTTTAATATGGCTGTGTATTAATTCTAAAACATAATGGTATATTAAATTCAATTTACAGTGTATGCAAATGACTTTACTCACAGTATATTCAATTTTGGTTAGTTTTTTTTAACAGTGTTTATTATTATGAATGTATAATTGGTATATATAATTTGCTCTTTTGGTAAAGTATCACATGCCCTTAAAAGATTTTGTAAAATTTTAAAGAATTTCATGGAATTTTACGATTTTAAACTTTTTTAAGGAATTTTATTGAGGAATTTCAAGAGATTTCTAGGAATTTTTAGAGATTTTCACAAATTTCAACATGGATTTTAACGAACTTTAGAGGATTTAGAAGTTTTTGCAATAACAATGTAATGTAAGTTTTTCGGGATATTTCATTACACCAATTTTCTTTAGAGACCATTATTATCAAGCATACACTGAGAAAGCCGCGTTTGTATTTATTGTTAAAAAGCACACTAGATTTTACTATCTGAACTTTGCAATAAGGGGCAAAAAGCATTAGTAAAATAGTAAAATGATGCACAGAAACCATGCGCATCGAATCACAAAAAATAAAAGCCTACACATATTTTATAATATTTTATATCAAACATTAAAAATTCGGACGATGTTCAATTTACCTATAAGAACATAATAAGACTGGCAATAAAAACGTCCATATGACTGTCTAAATCCGTTGTTTGACAATCGACACACATCGGATACGCTCGGCTGCGCTCGGACCAAGATTTGACGTTTTCTATTAAATCAATTAGTAATTTCTTCTACATATGCAGTACATTATATTACATAAAATACTTATTACTTCTACTTTTTTTTTGTAGAATGTATTAATTTCTATAATAATTTTTTCTACATCGGATTTTACTACAGAAAATACTAAACTTTACTATCACTTATTATTTTGGTATTAAAATGTCGAAATTTAAGGTTTTTGCCCCGACTTGCTATCTATATTAGTAATTTTTCTAACATAGAGTTTCTCAGTGTAATTAAATGAGTTAATATTTGATATGAACGACTTAGTAATGGTTGGAAGAATTACGCAATATTATATTTATTCCTTTCAACACGCCTCTCCGAAGCTTAAGCTCTTAGTGAGTTTGACTCGTCTAAATCCGCTTTACTTGGGAGTAGACATGATTTTTCCCATTTTTCACTGGATTTACTGTACTAATCCCAGCATGGGCTTCTACGTCGCAAAGCGCTGTCCATTTTCCTCCGTTCTGGGATACGAACCATGACAGCAGAGCCAGCTCTGATAGATGCGATTTCCCATTTCCCAGTCCGGACCTATATAATATATGTATATATAGTGTACAACCGCCCCCGGCTTATTCGAGCCTGTTAAAAATTACAACAAACCGACAAGGATTTCGTGGGTTCTGTTTTAAATGTAGGTCGTTGCGAATAATTCCAAATAAACACTAAGTACCATAAAAATTAGACCGAAAACCCATTGATCATGAATAAATAAATGCTTTCGGCAAAAAGATGTTGGCCCATATAATTAATTAAACAAACCAGTCAGCTTTTTACACGATGCCTGGTTCTGAGTTTTTAGTTTTGGTAGCTTCCATACTCTTTGATTAGAGAGAATTAAAAGAAAATTGTTTCCCCGAAAATTGGGCCAGTGCGAATGATGAAGAGCATAATTTTGTGGGTCTCATGAAGCGAAAAAGTGATTTTGAAGCAAAGTTTTCAAGCTTTGCAAGCTCGATCGCCCTTAATCGCCTCTCGAAGTCAATTTAACAGAAAACTACTTTTCTGGGAAGAAAGAGGGGATGGTGTAGGGGATGATTCGCCGTAAAATGTAAATTAGCGGAAGTCCGCTTCGCAGCACGAGAGGATCCATTATGTAGGCTATATAACGTTCTGCGACGAAGCACTTTCTTCAATTATACGAATTTTCGTGACAAGTGAATTGCGTATTCTCATACCTAAATTTTATGAAACTATAACATACTGGTTTCCCAAATAGGTGCTTCGTATAAAGCAGCCATATAACAAAATAACAAGTATATAATGAGGATTTGACTCGATGTATGAATTATTATATTCACTCAGATTTTTTGAAACACTTCATCCAGCTATACGTTTTCAGTTTATGGTATTCGAAGGTTAATTAATATCATATCGACTCTCTAATTAGCAAACACGGAGAGAAATAGATATTAACTATTAATATCTAGATATTATATCGTAATATATCTGCTTTTTAACTATGGGACGACTATCTAGATATTTAGATTTAATATCCTTGATGATACATTCAAAAATCTCAGATATTATAAAATTATATATCTAGAATACTACTGCTATAAGTGAGGATCATATTAAGTTAATCCAGGTGGAAATCAGTGAAACACACGATGCTTATAGAGAACCATTTAATAATTTGATAAACGATGTAACGTTCGCTCACGAACTACATATTACATATAAGTGTCGTAGGTTAGGTTGAATGTAAGTGGCGCCCTCTACAGCCAAATGTCCGTGGGTGCTATATATATGAGTTAATGTTAATGTTAACTCCAACACTTCCCCTCAACCATGGGCATGAGGCTCTAATTGATGGGCTCCACGCCGAGTCCCAATC
>UCOH01011842.1:8009-23906 GCA_900474275.1 Synergus japonicus | reverse complement strand
GGTCCTAAATATTGACAATTTAAAAGAAATTTTTTTTTATTTTTACAAAAATTTAAGACCAGACAAACATACATTAGCATATTTTCTTCAATTTTATAAATTTTCAACTTGATATCTTTATAAATTTAGACGTAGCGTTACAGAGAAAAAAATGTCGGTAAGGTAGGGATCGGGTAAGTAATACATGCCCTTAAAAAAAGTCAATTGTATGTACTGTTCATGAAACGGGAAATTTGAATTTCGTTTTATAACAATATTTAAGGGCATGTATTACTTACCCGATCCCTACCTTACCGACATTTTTTTCTCTGTAACGCTGCGTCTACATTTATTGAGATACCACATTGAAAATTTCTATATTTGAAGCTAAAGCCTTAAGCTACGTTTGTCTAGTCCTAAATATTGATATTAAAAAAAAAAAAATTTTTTCAAACAAATTTTTTTTATTTTTACAAAAATTTAAGGCCAGACAAACATACATTAGCATATTTTCTTCAATTTTATAAATTTTCAACTTGATATCTTTATAAATTTAGACGTAACATTACAGAGAAAAAAATGTGGGTAAGGTAGGGATCGGGTAGGTAATACATGCCCTTAAAGTTCTATCTAAATTTGAATCAGTGAACTTTTAATGATTCGCAGTCAAATTCCACTGTTTCTGGGTGATTTAATCTCGAAATCAACGGAATTTGACTGAATCAGTCTTAACAACCGCAGAAAATATTGTTAACTGACATGAAATGTTGTATTTTTCTTGTTTCAGTAAGTAGAAAAAAAATATTGAATAGATATTTTATGTAAAATGTTTCTATTATCATTGAAAGGTGTGGCTTTTCTTTGACCCATTTTATTTGCTGAATGAAGAACATTGCTCGCCTTGCGGCAATTTAATGCTTCTCAGTCAAGTATATGTGCGGAGAGAGAAAGAAAAAAGGGAAATCGTTCGATGACAGTGCATTAGCGTTATGATTGACACCCCTCTTGTCGGAGGATGTAACTACGGAAAATTTTGAGTTTTCACCGGGATTCATCCAGAGGAGAGTAATTTTCAGAAGCACTCTTCCGGAACAAAGACACGCGGCCAGTTTTAGCATCGGTTGACTGATCGTCGTAAGTGGATGTAAAAAATGAAAAATTACCTTCCTTCGCACGCAATTATGCGATGAAATTCAGACTCGGCTTTATCATTACAAATTGAAGCGGAAAATCAAAGGAATAATTTTATTCCATTCAAGATATCATTTTCAATTCAAGCAATATTCATCAAATTTCTTTCATTTAAAATAAATTATATTATATTTAAATCAGGGAAAAGAGCGTTAATTATCAGTACAAAAAAATTCAAAGTGAGTCTTAAATCAGATAAAGTGATCTGAATTAAATCCGAGTATGTACTTAGGCTTTTCCTACTGCTTTTTCATTTTGGCATGCACACGCGTTCCTTAATTGTATAGTAAACGATCGTTAGAAAGGTGTAGAGAGTGTGTCGCTGCAACACTTTTCTCGGTAAAATTTCAATGAATTCTAAATGTACAATTATCGAATTGCTTATAATTTAGTTTTTGAACTTGCGATTTAAAAAAAATCTTAACGTTTCATCTTTCATCGACTTAATTATCTACACATGTAGCATGAATAAATTATCCTTAAGGCCATGTCAGACTTACCCGATCCCTACCTTACCGACATTTTTTTGTCTGCAACGTTACGTCTACATTTATTGATATCAAATTGAAAATTTCTAAAATTGATGCTAAAGCATTAAGGTACGTTTATCTGGTCTTAAATGTTTGTAAAAATAAAAAAAACTTGTTTGAAAAACTTTTTTTTATAAATGTCAATATTTAGAACCAGATAAATGTACCTTAATGCTTTAGCATCAATTTTAGAAATTTTCAATTAGATATCTCAATAAATGTAGACGTAACGTTGCAGACAAAAAAATGTCGGTAAGGTAGGGATCGGGTAAGTCTGACATGCCCTTAAGGGTGTTGGACCGAAGTGTTAAGCTTAAAATTCAATTCTCCATTTTACTCAAAGAAAAGTATAAATAAATCTTTTTTCAAATATAAAACTTTTTGTAAAAAATATTTGAATTAGATATTTTTTTGCTCTGTACGCATAATTCTAGTTCAAAAATTGATTGATCCTACAGAAGGAAAAAATTCCCAATTTAATATTTCTTGAGTGAAATGTAGAAATCGAATTTTTAGATTAGAACTTGGCTCCAACACCCTTAAGAAAAGAATATATTATAATATAATATGTATTCAATGTAAAAGATGCGAATCCCTTAAAATCTCTTAAAAGTCATGAAAAGCCTTAAGGGCGTTGGATCCAAGTGTTAAGCTCCAAATTCTATTCTCCATTTTACTCCACGAAAATTATAAATAAAAATTTTTTCGCTCTGTAGCGCTAATCTTTTTTTAATTATAAAACTGCGTACAGAACGAAAAAATGTTTGATTTCGATACTTTTTGCATAAAACGAAGAAATCTAACTGCAAAATTCAATATTTTCATTTTACTTAAAAAATATTTTAATTAGATATTTTTTCGCTCTGTAGTCATAATTCTAGTTAAAAATTAATTATTCCTACATAAGGAAAAAATTCCCAATTTAATATTTCTTGAGTGAAATGTAGAAATCGAATTTTTAGATTAGAACTTTGCTCCAACATCCTTAAATATATATATGTATGTATGTATGTGTAGATACTCACGGTGATAATATGGTGGACGAAATGTATGTTCTTGAACGGACCATCGAGGAGGAAAAATCACAAAATCAGCAATTGCAGTTCCAGGCTTTTCCGAGGGACAAGTGAGTACCGTGAAAATTGATGGATCCTGAAAAATGATTTTTGTACTCCTTGTTTGATTAAATTTTTAAAAATTAAAATTTTAAAACGGTCAAAGTTCCTATTTATTCCTCCCAGGACAATGAAGCAGCTATAAAAAAAGGGGAGAGAAGGAAGAAAGGAAACAAGATATCTGAATCTAATGATTTAATCAATTCTCTGTGAAAAAAAGCATGGCACTATAGGAATTAAAATAGAAAGTCATTTCCTCATTTATTTCTAATAATATGATCTTAATCATGACCTAGATACCAATTTGTTTTATCCGATTCGTGTCAATGATAAGGACTCAGTGCAGGTGCATAATCAATAAAATTAATCAGTCGATGAAATCGAAATGTAATCATGAATCGATACTCACGCAATGATCGAAGGAAACGGAGTTGATGACCATGAAGCGGGCAAGGTTGTACTTATAAGGAACATAATTTCCATGCCAAGCTACGACATCAAAGGGGCTGTGATTTTGTTTAGCGATAAACATTTTTCCGTGAAATTTACAAATGATTTTGTAATTTGCATCTCGATCCTCGTACCAAGCAGTGGGGGTTTCAAAATCGCGAGGATTGGCAAGGCCATTGGCACCTGCAAGAAAGAAAAATTATTCGTCAAGTTTCAAACATATAAAAGAATCGAAATATTATTATGTTATCGAAATATCTATGAAACTGTAAAAATGTAACGTGACATCAAATCAGAATAACTTTCCATAATATGAACGTTAGCAAAAAATAATATGTCGATTTTAGGAAGAAATTTACTAAGATGGCCTCTTTATTTGAATAAATTTCCCTCTACGTAAGACGCCTTTCTCTTCTCGTCAAAATGCATATCTTATAATCGGACGATATAACTTTTTCTTCCGTTTCGCTCGAAAGTTTCGACGAAGAGTATTTCAATGATTTATCCCAACAACAACGCAAATTCCCACTTTACATGTATATATGTATATATGTGTATGTACATGCATACATATTATGTTTCTCTATATATTGTACATTGTAACGCAATTATTATCCAGGGGTTATTACACTTTCATAAAATCTTATAATCATATAAATATAGTTAAACTTTTCACAACAAAAGCTAGATTTGTATCTCATCACTATTTTAAATTATTACATTCTCATTTTTTAATTACCTTGTACTTTCATTAATCAATTTTGAAAGTACGGAAAAAATTTCCTCGATTAACATTCATAATAAATTATTGCAATTTTAAGGAAGAGAAATTTTCTTTAAAACAATGCAATTAAATGTAAATACATTTTACTTACGCGCATTTAATTTAATTTCTTTGTCCAGTGTACTTTTTGTATTAATCGGAAAAAATTAAAAGATCGAAAGAAAATGAACTCTCTAAACTTGAATCAGTGAAATTTAACTGATTACCAGTCAAATTCCACTGATTTGCAGTGACTCTTTTCTCACGATTTTAATCAATGAAAAATTTACTGCAAATCAGTGAAAAGTCACTGAAATTTTTAGAAGTTTAGTAAAGATGACTGCAAATTTCAGTGACTTTTCACTGATTCTCAGTTAAATTTCACTGATTAAAATTTTCAGAAAAGAGTCACTAAAGATCAGTGGAATTTGACTGATTCAGTTTTAGAGAGAAAATAATTTAAAATTGTTGAAAATAAATTATATTTATTACTATTATAATATATAATATATTTAATGTATAGTTACCGATTGGCCCCAAATTCGGAAGTTGAAAGTGGTTGTCGAAAACTTCAAGAATATATCCTCTTGATGGACCAAAAACTGTCACAGAGAATCGCATACCTCGTTGAATTACGCAAATTTCATTCGGCTCGCATCTCATTCTTCCAAATTCTGTCGTTATTTGCAGAGCACCCAACTGTGGTACTAAAAATAAACATTAAAAAATCTACATAAATAAATATCTTCCTTGGCGAAAGCTTCGGATAAGATTCCAATCCGAGCCAATCCGAAGTCATCCGAGCCAATGCGAAATCTCTATCCGAACGAATCCGAATGAAACCGAACCATTCCGAAGAAAATATCCAATCCGATTGAATCCGAATTTTCAATCCGAATGAATCCGAACCATTCCTAAGAAATTTTTCGATCCGAATGAATACGAACATTCCGGATAGAAATCTTCCTTCAAACTTCGGATTGACTAGGATTCATTCGGATAGGAACCATGCGAACTTCGGATTGGCTCGAAATGAAACTGATTTGCTCGGAAAGAGACTTCGCATTGGCTCGGATTAATTCGGATAGGAAATTTTCTATCCGAAGCCTTTGCCAGGGTTTCAATATAATAATAAATAATGCACCCAACTGTGGTACTAAAAATAAGTATTAAAAAATCTACATAAATAAATATCTTCCCTGGCGAAAGCTTCGGATAAGATTCCAATCCGAGCCAATCCGAAGTTATCCGAGCCAATGCGAAATCTCTATCCGAACGAATCCGAATGAAACCGAACCATTCCGAAGAAACTTTCCAATCCGATTGAATCCGAATATTCAATCCGAATGAATCCGAACCATTCCGAAGAAACTTTTCAATCTGAATGAATCCGAATTTTCAATCCGAATGAATCCGAACCATTCCGAAGAAACTTTTCAATCCGAATGATTCCGAATCATTCCTAAGAAACTTTTCAATCCGAATGAATCCGAATGAATCCGAACCATTCCGAAGAAATTTTTCAATCCGAATGAATCCGAATTTTCAAACCGAGTGAATCCGAACCATTCCGAAGAAACTTTTCAATCCGAATGATTCCGAACCATTCCTAAGAAACTTTTCAATCCGAATGAATCCGAATGAATCCGAACCATTCCGAAGAAATTTTTCAATCCGAATGAATCGGAACTATTCCGAAGAAATTTTTCAATCCGAATGATTCCGAACCATTCCTAAGAAATTTTTCTATCCGAATGAATCCGAACATTCCGGATAGAAATCTTCCTTCAAACTTCGAATTGACTAGGATTCATTCGGATAGGAACCATGCGAACTTCGGATTGGCTCGAAATGAAACTGATTTGCTCGGAAAGAGACTTCGCATTGGCTCTGATTAATTCGGATAGGAAATTTTCTATCCAAAGCCTTTACCAGGGTTCAATACAATAATAAATAATGCATCCAACTGTGGTACTAAAAATAAGTATTAAAAAATCTACATAAATAAATATCTTCCCTGGCGAAAGCTTCGGATAAGATTCTAATCCGAGCCAATCCGAAGTTATCCGAGCCAATGCGAAATCTCTATCCAAACGAACCCGAATGAAACCGAACCATTCCGAAAAAATTTTTCAATCCGAATGAATCCGAACATTCCGGATAGGAATCTTCCTTCAAACTTCGGATTGGCTCGGATTCATTCGAATAGGAATCATGCGAACTTCGGATTGGCTCAGAATGAAACTGATTCGCTCGGAAAGAGACTTCGCATTGGCTCGGATTAATTCGGATAGGAAATTTTGTATCCGAAGCCTCTGCCAGGGTTCAATATAATAATAAATAGTTTTAGGAGAACTGAAATTGAAATATTCTTTGCATTTGTCTAATTAAGATGCATTTTATACGCGGGAAAATCAGTTTATCATTAAGATCACTAAAATATGTAATAAATATAGGATAAAAGATTTAGATAAGGATTTAGGCAAGTAGATTATAAATATTTGTATGAGATTCTCTGCTTTCACTTTCACCTTAAATTTCAGTGTTTTTCTTCCATCCAATTCTCTTATTAGCTCGTTTTATACCTTATTCTTAAAAATAAAGACCTCGTCAATAATGATCGTACGCATCTTTCAACATATAAAGAGTTAAAAGTCTCGCATTTATGTAGACCATGACTTTCATATTACACGCATGGAATGGAGGCTATTCGCTCACCAATAAGGAAGTCACCATCTGAATTGTAAAAGGCCTTATCTTTCATCGAAGAATTGCAAAGGTAAATATGAACAGCAACTCCAGCTCTTGTGCGGGAATCACCAGCCCCACAAAGTGTATGCAAACCCTCCACAAAATTCACTTCCGGTTCTTGACGAGTTGGGACATCGAAGGGTTTCCAACGAAGCTGCAAAAAATGCAAAAATAGAATATAGTTTATTACTTGAATTATTTCTAAAAAGAAATTAGGACGAACCTGATTGGGAGTAGGCGGAAATTGATCCCATTGATGTGTCACGTGCACCTCGGATTCCGGAATTGGTTGGAAAACTTCATGCACAACCGATGGTCGTATTCTGTAGAACCAGGATCTTTTATTCTCGGATCTGGGCGCTATGTAGAAAAGAGAAATAAGAAATTGAAACACTGAAGAAGATTATTCTCGGTATGCGTTTAACGGGTCTTAATTAAACACCGCAGCTCTCGAGTCACTTATTCATAATTAGTTGAGTTTAACTCACCGGTAAACGCACTACCGGACAGTTGCTCAGAGTAAAGACCATAAGGACACTTTTGCGGATTGTTTTGACCAACCGGAAGTGCCCCAGGGCAACGTTCATCTGTACTGCTAAATTCGCAGTTGAAGCCTGACAAATACTGAAATTTTAAAAATTTTCAATTAATCGATGTATGAATCAGTCTCTTCTCTCTAAAAATGAATCAGTCAAATCCAAAATTCAAAAATCTATTCGAAATCAGTGAAAAGTCACTGAAATTTTTAGTAGTTTAGTGAAGATGACTGAAAATTTCAGTGACTTTTCACTGATTCTCAGTGAACTTTCACTGATTAAAATCGTGAGAAAAGAGTCACTGCAAATCAGCACCCAGAAAACAGTTTCTTCGAATCAAAGAAACTTTATTTGAATCAAAGAAACTTCGTTTGAATCAAACAAAATTATTTTAAAAGTAAGAAAGTTTTCTTTGATATAAGGTAATTTTAAATTTGAGTTATTAAAATAAAAGTTTTGATTTAAAACAAGATTTTTTCTGAGTGAGTGGAATTTGACTGGTAATCAGTTAAATTTCACTGATTCAAGTTTAGAGAGTTAACAATCAATCTTTAAACATCCTAGCTCTACTTTAATAATGAATATACTTTTTTAAATCAGAGGAGATAAAACCAAAAGTGCAATCAATGTATAGGTACCTTAAAGTCTTCTTTCATGCTGAACCTTTAACGTGTAACTTTTCTTCTGACCGAATAGGAGAAGATTCCAAGATCACTTCGTTTTATAAACTCTGATCAGCCTTAGTGGCGTCAGCACAGTCATTAATATTATGCAAAACTTGTTTACTGCTCATTTTATCATCCAATGAGAAGCCTAAAGTCCGAAGGCACGACTCGGTAAAGCAGGTTCTTCACGTTGCCAGTTGGTGATCACCTGAAGAAATAATTTATCTTCTTGATTAAAAGACAAGCCCCTTATCAAAGGAAAATTCTTGATCGGATAACAACATTCGTCTTCAGTTGCAGGCCGGAATTTTTTATTGCAAATATATTAATTGAAAAAAGTTATATTTAATAGCATTGAACTTTTAGTGCATTGAACTAAGAATTCAAGGAGAGAAAGAATTTCCTATTATTTCTCGTATTAAATACATATAACATTTTAAAATGTTTCTATCACGCGATTGAAATTCTAACGAGCTATGAATGTTTCGCTTGCGTGCCTCAATAGCGCGCGAGAAAGCGCAAGGAACTTCTTTTGAAGAAATTTTTCTAGTGACCCTTAAAAGATTATCTATAGCTGAAGCAATATTTTTATTCCGATACGACTTTAAAATCAACGCTTCGGAATCTTTCAAATTGACCAGATTGAGATTTAAAAAGCACTAGACAAATGGGTTAAAAACAGTTACTCTTCTAAAATATTTTCAGAGAAAAAACATTTTAATGTTTGCTTAGACGTTTGTAAGTTTTGTTTACAAACATTATGGAAAATTGAGAACTTGTTATGCATTTTTACCAAAATTATAATCATACAAATCACTACTATATTTGCAACTGGTCCAGCATGGTAACTTGCTTATCAGCTTAAAAATTCTGAACCAAATACCGTATTTAATTATAAAAAATCCAGAAAACTAGAAGTACGTTTTCTTGATATATATATTATAGATACTAATCTGCGATCTGTTCATATAAATCAATGAACAGGTTCACATAGTATTATAAAAAATTAATGTTAGAACGATGAAAAAAAATTTCTGTAAGAAGGAATGACTCGCATTATGCATACCTGAAAAATTTTCGTTTCGTAATCTTATATTACGCAAATAATCGCTTTATTGTTGCTGTTATCAATTAAGGTTCGGATTAAAATTAATTCCGAACCAATCCGAAAATTTCCGAAACATTCCGGAATTTGTGTCCGAACCAAACTGATTCATTCCGATCTAATCCGAAGGATGTTTTCAATCCTTTTTAATCCTATTTAATCTGTGTCTCAACTCCAAATTCAATCTGAATGAATCTGAAGCTCACCTTTTAATCCTTTCTAATCCGTAGCTTTAATCCGAATGAATCCGAGCCTCATCAAAAAAGATTTTTTAATCCTTTCTAATCCTTTCCAATCCGTCAATCTGCACAAAGTTGAATCGGAATGAATCCGACTTTAAACCGAATGAATCCGATTCTAATCCGAACAAAGTTTCAATCCTTTTCAATTCGAATGAATCCGAGAAAATTCCGAAATACTTTCAATCCTTTTCAATCCGTTATCCCAATCCGAATCATTCCGAACGAATTTTAATCCTTTTCAATCCTTTCTTATCCGTAGCTTTAATCCGAATAAATCCGAAAACACTTTTCAATTCGTGTATCTAATCCTTTCCAATTCGTCAATCTACACAAAGTTGAATCCTAATGAATCCGACTTTTAACCGATTGAATCCGATACCAAACCGAATGAATCCGATTCTAATCCGAACAAAGTTTCAATCCTTCTCAATCCGATTTACAATCTGAATGAATCCGAGAAAATTCCGAAATACTTTCAATCCTTTTCAATCCGTAACCAACAAAAATTTCAGTTCGAATTAATCCGATAGTCAATCCGTACACACTTTTCAATCTGTTATCCCAATCCGAATCAATCCGAACGAATTTTAATCCTTTTCCATCCTTTCTAATCCGTAGCTTTAATCCGAATGAATCCGAACACACTTTCCAATTCGTGCGGCTAATCCGATTAAATCCGAAACTAAACCGATCTCACATTTCAATCCGAATGAATTCGAGCCTCATCAAAAAAGATTTTTTAATCCTTTCTAATCTTTTCCAATCCGTCAGTCTACACAAAGTTGAATCCAAATGAATCCGACTTTAAACCGAATGAATCCGATTCTAATCCGAACAAAGTTTCTATCCTTTTCAATCTGATTTTCAATCCGAATGAATCCGATAAAATTCCGAAATACTTTCAATTCTTTTCAATCCGTAACCAACAAAAATTTCAGTCCGAATTAATTCGATATTCAATCCGTACACACTTTTCAATCTGTTATCCCAATCCGAATCAATCCGAACGAATTTTAATCCTTTTCCATCCTTTCTAATCCGTAGCTTTAATCCGAATGAATCCGAAACCAATCCAAACTTATTTTTTGTTCTTTCCAATCCGAATGAATCCGAAAATGTTGTAACTAATCACTTAAAAATAAAATTTATACTTAAAAAAATCTAAGTGCAAATATGTCACTGAACAGCATCTTTCACTTTAGATTGGAATCCTTGCTTCGATCTCGGATTAGATCTGATTCATTCGGATTGAAATCCTTTCTTTGACTTCGGATTATATCGGTTTCATTCCGGTTAAAATTTTTCCGTTAATCTCGAATTCAGTCGGATAGAAATCGAGGATAGACCTCGGATTAGGTCGGATTAGAATCCTCTGTTTCATTTCGGATTAAATCGGATAGGAATTCTTAGATCGACCTCGGATTGATTAGGATAGGAATCTTTGATCGAACTTCGGATTAGATCGGAATGAAACTGTTTGCTTCGGATAGAAATTCCGGAATAAAATTGATTCAAAAGGATACATTTTTTTCTATCCGAACCTTCCGCCAGCGTAGTAATCCTGTCACAAAATTTTTAAATCAAAATTCTATCCTCTAATTGCATTTGTTATTTATTTATGTTGCATAGTGTTAAGAGTCCCAAAATTAAAAATTTAACACTGCCCTGATTTACGTTTTGATCTAACGACAGTTAGTATAACACGACAAGAACCAGTTGTTGCATAAGTTAAGTAAATAACGGGTTTGTGAGACTCCTTCGCGTTATAGTATTAGCTCCAGAAAATGAGAGAACTTGGTTCAAAGACCTTGTTGTGCTCTGTACTTTTCGTACAGATTTTGAAACAATCGTGACTAGCTATCAGAGCGAAAGGAAAAGTCCTTTCCTAAATATAACTAATTATAAGGTACACTGACAACAAAACGACCTTGTGTTTATAAATTCTGCAGTGGGAATTTAAAAGAAGGAAAAGTAAATATAAGAAATGTTGATGAATGTATATCTAAAATTTTTAAATCTTTGGTCCATTAAGAGATAAGTATTTTTCTCATTTAAAATATATTTCAACACTTATTCTCCAACACAAAATAAAGAGAATGCGTTACAGGTTTTTCCTCCGATGTCAGCAATAAGAAGAAATAAACTCACCTTAATCGAAAGAAAGTAATCACGAAAAAACCTATAATAGAAAAGTCCATTATATTTTGAAGGTGAAAAAAAGAGGCTGAGCTTTCATCAGTAAGTGATCAGACTTAATTAAGTTTCACCTAAGTGGTGAACATGGTATGATAAAATCGAAAGGATTCGTGGCTTTTATCAAGAAATGAAAATTTCTTGAATCAATTATGTTGCTGCTCTCTTCTTGTTTGTTGATGGCAAGATCAGATTTATAGCTGATCTCGTTATGTTAATCAAATCTCGCAGGAATTTATAATTACATCCTTCATAAACAATATGAAAAAGTAAAAGATATATATCAAGTTATTTGCTAAAAGAAGACTATCAATTATATTTTAATTTATGCTTTAAACTTTCGCCATTTGATTGAACACTTTGAAAGAATTTTTTTGGAATTGTATGACTATATAAATGAAAGAGTTAATTTTTAATTCAAATTAACGAGATTCAATAAACTTTCCTGACAACCGAATTCCAAGGATGCAGAAATGTTGAGGACCCTTTCAAAGGTCGTTGATCATTGATGCTCCAAGTACAGTTATGCTATAAGTGTACTTCTTGATTCTGTCTGCTGGAAAAGAAACTCAATCTTTCTCGTTCTATGGATCATAAGTATATACTATAAAGGAATTTATATTTAAGTGAACACTTAAAGGAAAAAGTTGTATAGGTTTCATTCTGTAAAAATTTGTCAAGTCTTAACAATCGCTTTCACAGGAAGACATAAACGCAAAACGATTTGTAACAAAGTACAAGACGAGAGTTAACACCTTTCAAAGACTTAAGATAGAACTGCAATCATCAAGTTGAGATGTTAATTATTTTAATGGGTTTCTGTCAATTTCATTACTTAGTTCGAAAGTAAGAAAACTTTACGTAAGATGCACCATTGAGTTTCTATAATTATATGCATTTTCTTCTAAAATTTCGGTTTCTTTATAGTAATCGCAATATTGATTCAATTATTACTGATAGGTTGTATAATTTGAAATATTTAAAAAATAAGACAAATTTGAAAATTTTCGAGGCGCATGAATATGCCCCAAATTCTATTTTCCCTAAAATTTATAATATTTTACCGAAAATCAGTTGATCGAATAGCAATTTGCTATAATTTTTATACTTCCGAATTATCGTTTGACATAATTTTTATTTTATCGAATTATAATTTGACATCATTTTTACAATTCCGAATTATTATTTAGCATAATTTTTATTTCTCCGAATAATCATTTGTCCTAATTTTTACTTTTCCGAATAACCATTCGACATAATTTTCATTTTCCCGAACTGCCATTTGTCATAATTTTTATAATATCGAATTACTGTTTAGCATAATTTTTATTTTTCCGAATGAGCATCTCAACTAAAATTCATTTGACCGAAACACCATCTGTCATAATTCCCATCTGACCGAAATCCCAAGTAACAGAAATTTCATTCTTCCGAAAATGGCGTCTGGCGATTTGATTGGTTGAATAATACCGCGAAATTCAAATCAGCCAATCAAATTGTCGAACGCTATTTTCGGAAGAATGAAATTTCTGTTACTTGGGAGTTCAGTCAGATGAGAATTATGAAAAATGGTGTTTCGGTAAAATGAATTTTAGGATAGATGCTCATTTGGTAAAATAAAAATTATGTTGAATGGTTATTCGCAAAAATAAAAATTAGGACAAATGATTATTCGGAGAAATGAAAATTATCTTAAATAATAATTCGGAATTGTAAAAATTATGTCAAACGATAATTCGGAAGTATAAAAATTATAGCAAATTGTTATTCGATCAACTGATTTTCGGTAAAGTTTCTAATTCAAAACCGTCACAGAAATTTCCAATTTTCTGATGACGATACTTTCACTCTTGATCGACTATTCTAAGATTCAATATGAGATACAAATCATGTGGGCGGCGATGTAAACCGACGTAAACCTCTTCATTCAAATTTTTTACGTGCTTAAGCACTTCTTTCTTTATGAATCAATTTTCGAATGTCAAGATAAATATTTATTTTCGGGTAAAAATAAAGAAAGTGATGATGAAAGTTTAGAAACTATTATATATTTGAAAATATTATTTAATGCAGTTGAGAAGCTATTTATAATTATTTAAAATAATTTTTTTTCTTTATTTAAAAAGTTTAAATCCAATTTTTAACTCGGAAATGAATTGACGAGTAGACCTTATAATTATGGTATATAGAAACGTTTACTATATCTCTAATCTCTAATATAACTGAAAGTTACTGCGACCACTTATTCTGGTTTTTCGCGTACTTTGATTTACCAGTTCCGAGCACTGTGTGCCTGAAAAAACTGTATAATGCTTCCTACTTCGTATAATGTCAAAACGCCACATTAAATTAGCAATTTTAATTAATACATGTCACTGCATCCAAATATTTTTAAAAATAAATTTCTTGATTAATCCTTCAAACTGAGTAGTTTTATTCCTTATGAATTTCAAAATCCTTTCATGATTTTGGTAATAAATTTGTTGAATGGTAATTTCCTTTATAAAGAATACTTATTTGATTACCTAATTTCGACCTCACTTTGGACAAATTTTCAACTGTGGCGAAGTCACAAGGTCGTTCTTACATTGTTTTGCTAGTGGAACAAAATTCTGCTCGCACAGAGGTGAAGTTACGTAGCTATTACTGTTTCGAACATAATATCTATAATTTTTTTAATTGAAAATTTAGAAATGTTTATTTTCTAATTGTAAATCTTATGTATAAATAATTACTATGTCGTATTTTGGAAAGGTTATCAAATCCACTTTCAATTCACCAATAGGACTTGATAAACCTGCTTTACATTTTTGACAAGCAGTTCACCTTTTCCCCATAAGTTACATATTTACGTGGAAAAAACCTTAAGGCACTTCTGGTATTGATGGAATTAGAATCCTTGGCGTTAAAAAATATAAATTGAAAGTCTACTAATTTTCCTGTAATTCGAAACTTCTCGAAAAAATGTTTCCGATCTTAAATTACCATTAATAAAATAAGAAAAAATTGCAGTAAAGAAAATTGGATACCAGTTATAAATATTGTTTACTCTCTAAAGTTGACTCAGTGAAATTTAACTGATTACCAGTCAAATTCCACTGATTTGCAGTGACTCTTTTCTCACGATTTCAATCAGTGAAAAATCTACTGTAAATCAGTGAAAAGTCATTGAAATTTTTAGTAGTTTAGTGAAGATGACTGAAAATTTCATCCGATTCTAATTCGAACAAAGTTTCAATCCTTTTCAATCCGATTTCCAATCCTAATGAATCCGAGAAAATTTCGAAATATTTTCAATCCTTTTCAATCCGTAACCAACAAAAATTTCAGTCCGAATTAATCCGATATTCAATCCGTTATCCCAATCCGAATCAATCCGAACGAATTTTAATCCTTTTCAATCCTTTCTAATCCGTAGCTTTAATCCGAATGAATCCGAAAAAGTTGTGACTAATCAATTAAAAATATCAGTTATAAATATTGTTTACTCTCTAAAGTTGAATCAGTGAAATTTAACTAATTTATAATCAAATTCCACTGATTTGCAGTGACTCTTTTCTCACGATTTCAATCAGTGAAAAATCTACTGGTAATCAGTGAAAAGTCACTGAAATTTTTAGTAGTTTAGTGAAGATGACTGAAAATTTCATCCGATTCTAATTCGAACAAAGTTTCAATCCTTTTCAATCCGATTTCCAATCCTAATGAATCCGAGAAAATTTCGAAATATTTTCAATCCTTTTCAATCCGTAACCAACAAAAATTTCAGTCCGAATTAATCCGATATTCAATCCGTACACACTTTTCAATCCGTTATCCCAATCCGAATCAATCCGAACGAATTTTAATCCTTTTCAATCCTTTGTAATATTTAGCTTTAATCCGAATGAATCCGAAACCAATCCAAACTTATTTATATCCTTTCCAATCCGAATGAATCCGAAAAAGTTGTGACTAATCACTTAAAAATATCAGTTATAAATATTGTTCACTCTCTAAAGTTGAATCAGTGAAATTTAACTGATTACCAGTCAAATTCCACTGATTTGCAGTGACTCTTTTCTCACGATTTCAATCAGTGAAAAATCTACTGGAAATCAGTGAAAAGTCACTGAAATTTTTAGTAGTTTAGTGAAGATGACTGAAAATTTCATCCGATTCTAATTCGAACAAAGTTTCAATCCTTTTCAATCCGATTTCCAATCCTAATGAATCCGAGAAAATTCCGAAATATTTGCAATCCTTTTCAATCCGTAACCAACAAAAATTTCAGTCCGAATTAATCCGATATTCAATTCGTACACACTTTTCAATCCGTTATCCCAATCCGAATCAATCCGAACGAATTTTAATCCTTTTCAATCCTTTGTAATATTT
>UCOH01011841.1:0-12931 GCA_900474275.1 Synergus japonicus | reverse complement strand
GTTTATCTCTAGTTTGTTCTTTAGTTAGCCTACCTTGACTGAGTGCTTTTTTTATTATCCCCATTCAATTCTGAGAATTTTTCTCAACAATGGATTCCTTTTTGCAGGTTCACACAGGATTTCGCGTCAACAATGCCGGCGCAGGTTGCCTCGCTTGAGGCAAAGTGTAGTTCATCTACTGTGCTTCAGCCGTTACGACGGCTTCCCCCCGGGCCCAAGTTCGACACCCTTTGTTGAGAAAACTTAGATATCGAAACAACGACGCTGAAATCGATGTGAGTACCTTGTAACTTTATTAACAAAATAGTAATTTTGGTAAGGAAAACCAATATGGATCCCTTCTGAAAATTCGACAGTGAAAATTACGAAAAAGAATAAAGATCAAACTAAGAAGTTCGTTAGTTTATCTCTAGTTTGTTCTTTAGTTAGCCTACCTTGACTGAGTGCTTTTTTTATTATCCCCATTCAATTCTTAGAGTTTTTCTCACAATGAATTCCTTTATGCAAGTTCAGACAGGATTTCGCGTCAACAATGCACGCGTAGGTTACTTCGCTTGAGACAAAGTCTAGTTCAGCTGTGGTTCAAATGTGCTTTAGCCGTCGCGAAAGCTTCCCCTCGGGCCCAAGTTCGTCGCCCTTTGTCGAGAAAACTTAGATATCGAAACATCAACGCTGAAATCGATGTAAGTACCAGTACCTTGTAAATTTATTAGCATAATAGTAGTAATTATGGCAAGGAAGTGACAGTGAAATTTAGAGTATAATGAAAAAAGTGGGTTGCTGCAGGTACTCGTTTAAAATTTTCGGGTCATTATCAGGTTTTCCAGACCAATCTTTTATGTGGAAAATATTTTTAATTGAATTGAAATAGTTTCTAGATTTTTTAAGGTTATGTAGCAACCTAGTGCGCAAAAAAACATTAACGTCCTGAGAACGTTCTAAAGACGTTCCTAGGACATCAATTGGAATGACACAAAAGTTAGGAACATCTTTAGAACTTTTTCAGGACGTTAATGTTTTTGTGCTCACTGAGAATTCTGCGAAATAATTTTAACGCGTGAATTTTATGTATTTTTTAAATTAAAAAAAAATTTTTATATTTGTATGATTTCTAGAAACCAAACAATTTCTCATTTTTTTTCGCTTTTTTCAGCTTGGTATATTTCATTAACGTCTATCATCTTAATGAATATTTTTCGTGGCAGGAGTTTTGTTACTTCTTAGTATCATTAGTAGTTTTATGGCTCCCATAATGAAAATCTGCATCACGCCTCAGGTAAGGATGCAATATTATAATTAGTTTTGCATATTTGAAGATGGAGACGCATTATTCTATTCACAAAGTTTCTTTAGTTCGTAATTAGGGCAAGGGAAACTAGTAAGAATAACTTCTAAAAAGTCGACAGTGAAATTTAGAGTTTAATGACAAACGAGGGTTTCTACAGCTACTTGTTTCAAAATTTCAGGTCACTATCAGGTTTTCCAGATCAATATTTGATGTGGAAAATATTTTACATTGAATTGACATAGTTTCCACATTTTTTCAAGTTCTGTAGCGACCTGCGAAATAATTTTAACGCGGAAATTTTGTGTAATTTTTTTTTAATTTAAAAATTAAGTTATATAATCTTTAGAACCCGAACTATTTTAAATTTTTTTTCCCTTTTTTCAGCGGGGTATATTTCATTAACGTCTATCATCCATCTCGTGGGACCGCAACAAATAGTTACAGTATAATATTTTACTTGGCAGAAGTTTTGTTATTTCTTAGTACCATTTCTAGTTTTATGGTTCCCATGATAAAAATCTGCATCACATCTCAGGTATGTAAATCAATTAATATCGTTTTATAAAGATTTTTTTATGTCCAAGTATTTTAAGTTATGAAGTTTTCATTTTAACCCGAAAACAACTGAGTAAAATTGAAACGTTTTCCAGATGCAGTCGGTGGTACTGGATCAATTATGACTTATCGACGAGGATATCGAGGAAGAAAATGAAGACGATATTTCCGAGATACTAGAAACTGTGCCCTAGCCATTGGAGCCATAAGGAAAAGAAATCAAGTAGACAGAATCTGTTTTCTAATTATACTCAAAGCATCCAAAATCAGTTCGAAGCGGTGCTAGAGAATGAGATTATGAATAAGGCCCACAGCGTGAGTATTAGGTCTTCATTTTCTATATATATAAGCTAAAAACGAGTCGATTTTATTTGTTTTTATATCTATTTTGGTTTCACATGCAATGATCAATTGCCTGTTCATTTTCAGAACTACTTTGGCTTTGTCTCATTCTACCAGATTCATTCAAAAAAGCTTTGGGAACGATGTTGGATATAAGTTTGTTGAAAAACCCTGTTTTTCTCATGATTGGAATTAGTAACATTTTTGGAATAGCTGCTACTTGTATACCACTTGTGTACCTTCCACGAGCGGTAAAAAATGACGTAAGTATTTTTCTTTCTTTTTGACTTAATATTTTGAAGTTACTTATGAATAAGGTATTAAAAATGAATTTAAATTTGATTTTTAGGGAATTTCAGATCAACCGGCGACATTTTTGCTCTCGGTTATTGGAATCACAAATATTATTGGACGTATTGCCTGTGGATATATTGCAGATTTTCCTCCAGTGAATTCTCTACTATTAAATAATATCTGCTTGATAATTCGTTCAATTTCACTGGCAGCGACACCATTATGTCATTCGCATGGATCGTATGTGGCTGCGAGCGTCTTTTTTGGACTGGCAATATGTAAGGATGCAATATTATAATTAGTTTTGCATATTTGTACTATTCTATTTGTTAAGTTTCTTTAGTTCGTAATTGGGGCACGGAAAATCAGTAAGGATCATTTCTAAAAAGTCGACAGTGAAATTTAGAGTTTAATGACAAGCGAGGGTTGCTACAGCTACTTGTTTCAAAATTTCAGGTCATTGTCAGGTTTTTCAGATCAACCTTTGATGTGGCAAATATTTTACATTGCATTGAAATAGTTTCTAGATTTTTCGAGGTTCTGTAGCAATCCTGCAAAATTATTATAATGAGGGAATTTTGTGCAATTTTTTTTTAGTTAAAATATTAATTTATATGATTTCTAAAACCGAAAGTATTTCTAAATTTTTTTTCGTTTTTTTCAGTGTGGTATATTTCATTAACGTATATCACTTTAGTGGATCTTGTGGGTCTGGATGCGACAAATAGTTACATTATAACATTTTACATGGTAGGAGTTTAGTTACTTCTTAGTACCATCACTAGTTTTATGGCTCTGATTATGAACATCTACATCACGCCTCAGGTATGTTAATCAATTAATATCGTTTAATAAAGATTTTTTTATGTCCAAGTATTTTAAATTTTCGAAGTGTTCATTTTAACCCGAAAACAACTGAGTAAAATTGAAATGTTTTCCAGATGGAACCAATTAACAATTAACACCTATCGACGAGGATATCGAGGAAGAAAATTAAGACAATATGCCCGAGATAGTAGAAACAGCGCCCTCGTCAGTGGAGCCAGAAGAAAAAGAAATCAAACAGAAGAATCTGTTTTGTATTTATACTCAAAGCTTCTGCTTCTTTCTTGGCTAGAGAATCGCCTTTACTCTGAGCAATTGAAATACCTTTGTGAATGGACAAAGCACAAATTGCCGGAATACGCCCGATGCAAGATACTTGGATGAGTGAGTTAATGATAATTAATAAATTAATGAAAATTAATTCATTAAATTAACACGTTGCCGCGGAACGAACCTCCTGTAAATATTAAAAAGTGACTTGTAATGTGATAACAGTAAATTTTTTAATTAATATGTCCTAATGACACGCTTCCCGATTTGACACTTAATCCTTGAGGACGAAATTTGGCCCATTATAAACTCTAGATCTCGAAAAAAGGATCTTGTAAAAACTATAGGCTAAAAAGAAAACGGCTTTTTGTGATAATTAGTTAATCGATTTCTCAGGAGAAATCATAAAACTTTTTAAATATGTATCTTTATTTTATTGTAACCTTTACATTATTGTACAATTAGTAATATTTTCTTTTTTATTCTTTTAGACTTTCCTGACAGTTCTTGCGAGTGATATGTAATGGATAATTACAAACTAGTGCATTGGATTTGGACTGAATGCTATAATGCGGTTCAATAGTTAATATGACTGGAAGTAGGTATTACATTATTTTGAAATAAAGATTAAACTCTGAAGTTTACATTTAGTAAGTCATTTAGGATTTGAATGTTAAGCATTTATTGATATGATTAATTCGAATTGAAAAAAGTGTTTTGATTGAACTTGACAAAATTCAAATAACTTAAGACTGAAAATATTACGTTAATTAATTCTTGTTTCAGAAATTCTGAACGTCTAAGTACTTTCTTTATATTTTAGTAATATTCGTTAATCTTTTAGATTGGTAGGAGATGAGGATCCAGAAATCTGAAGAGGCGATGCTGTCCACGTTATGACGTGGAAAACTGCAAATGTAAGTCATTTTTTCAATGAATTTTCACTTATTAAGATGACTAAAACTTGTCATATAACTGATTAAAGTTTAGAGAATTATTGACAAAAAGAGTTTTAATAATAGGAAACAGTTAATATTCGGCATAAACTTGTAGATTTCGGTTATAACGACTTGAATATTCTTAAAATATTTAATCATGATTAAGTTATAGAAAATTCTCTTTCACTTTGGACTTTTAATCAGTTTTGTCACACCATATATCGATATCGATATAGGCCAATTTCTAAATCTGAATTAGTAAGCTTTAACTAAGTTAAATATTGCCAAGTCTTTTGATGATTCATTTAACATAATGTAGACTGCTGAATTAGTAAAAATTAGTAATTCATAATCAAGTTGTATTAGTCCGTTTAGCTATTTAATTTTCGTCTGAAAATTAGTGATTTTTTATATTTATATAATTTAGAGTAAAATCGTCATTATACGATTTAGTTAACATGATTTAGTTAGAGAATATCAAAAATAATTGACGTTTGTTATTCGTTATCACTTTCATCGGATTACTGTTTTGATGTCAAGTTAAAGAAAAGAAAAAAAATTTTTTTAAAATAGAACTTCTTAAAAATGATTCTTTGATTAATTCAAAGGATTGATTGTACTATCTGAATCTGAAATATTAAATAATATATTAATAATTTATTAATATATTAAAAATATAAATATATTCTATTATATATTATATAATTATACATGTATTATATATAAATAAATATATTAGTAATATTAATATAATATATTAATAATTTATTAAATAATCTGAAATATTAAATAATATTTTAGATTCAGATAGTACAATCAATCCTTTGAATTAATCAAAGAATCATTCCTAAGAAGTTCTATTTTAAAAATGAAAATTTTCTTTCCTTTAACTTGACATAAAAATAGTAATCCGATGAAAGTGATAACGAATAACAAACGTCATTTATTTTTGATATTCTCTCGACTTAGAATTGTTATTATGTGGGATGAGTGATTCAAGGCCAGGACTGCACTGCGTAAAGTACGCATTGATTAATTTGTTTTTATTGGGTCTACCTGATGTAAACAAAAGGACGCCTTCGTCTATATCCCTCGAGAAAAATTCTCAGAATTCTAAAGTTTAGTTTATTGTCAGGTATATTAGCCGTTCGAAACTCGAACATATTGTACTCCTCATTTAGTTAAAGCCGGTTAAGGGCGGAGAGGACACGGAAATATTCGCGAGTGTTGATCATTTTACAGTAGGAATCATAACGTTTCCAGGCTTTATTCCATTGTTTCTTTTTTAAAGGTATATACTTTTTTTCTGAATTTTCGAGTGTATCACATTTCTTGAATGAGAAAAGATAATTTATTCTAATAGGTTATAAACATCTTTGCTTGAACAAAAGGTGTGTATAGATTTAAAAGATAAATAGCCATTTTCAATGTTTATGTTTCCAACATCTTGTTGCTTTTATTGTTGCTTGAATTGCTTTTGCTTCGTGGGTTCGTCATTCCTTGTTAGGGTGCAGTGGAGAGCGGTCGTTTTGCGTAGATGTTTTAATTAATTTCTTTGCATTTCTTGATTTTGTTAATTTTTTCGAATCATTTTTTTTTCCTCGGAAAAGTTGCAATGATGAAGTGGAACCTACAACTTAATGCTGATGTTCCATAACAGTAAAAATTTGGGGTATTATTCGCTTTTATAGCTGAATTAAAATCTGGATGCCATTCTAAGTTTTTCGCTATGTTTTAGAGTGTAAGTAGAAATTAGTTCTTTGGTCAAAAAGGTTCGTCTTTTATTCTAATTCTAATTAATAAATTTTAATTAACCTAAAATTTGTCCAAAACTGGATATTTTTTTTTAACTCAGAGTCGTTTCAACTCTTATAGATTTAATTAAAAATACTAATTTGATGATAGTTGTAAGACCTCAGAACTGTTTAATATTTTACTAAATTAAAATAAAAACTAGAAATTGATGAAATTTAATTGAGATTAGGGAGCCTCCATTAATTATATAAACTACGAAAGGTTTTTGTGGTCGTGGAAGGAGGTTCAACGAAATTTTATATCCAGGTTTAAGTTACATACATTTAATATAAAAACAAGAAAATTAAAAAAAATCCAGTGATAGACACATTCGTAAAAATTTGTTCTGTGGGTTTAGAGGATAGGGGTTACATTTTATAGAAATATAATAAATAATATAGTAAATGAAAATATTTTAAAATTGATTATCTTTTTCAGTAAGGATTTCCTGCGAGAACAACGGAGGATTTTACGAAGACATCAGAGGTGGGATGTCTACAAGGACCATGGATCGGGTCAACGACGATGGAGTCTTTCGGCGAGGATCAACTCTATCGACGACGAGAAACTACTGATTGAGGGAATTCAAGATCATAATCTACCACTCGTACTGATCAGAAACGCGACATGCGAGTGTGTAGGTGGTAAGCGAAAAGTTTAGTCCCTCTTCTCTTCATCATGTTGTTAACGAAAGGTTACAAACAACACGAAGAGAGGTTGTATTTACTCATTTTTTCAATCTCATAGTGACCGCTAGTGAAAACTAGCGAGTGGACATGTTATTTCATTTCAATGTTGTAGAATAGGCTCATTCTTTTCTTGGACACTCGTTTACTTATAAATTTTTAATTTTATTCACATTATCTTGTAATGTGCAATTATCTCGTCTTTTGTAGTTTCTAATGACAATTTGCTTATGAATCAAGTTTGAGATACCGAGAAAAGAGGGGAAATTCACGTTTCAAAGAAAATTATATACGATGTATGTTAAAAATAATTTTCTTTAGTCGCGCTTTTCTTTTGAAGCGTTGAAATCCTGAGCATACATTTTTTAAATTAATTTTTTCGAACAAGTGTAATATATTATTTCTTGAGTAATATCAAAGTTTTTATTTTTAAAGACAAGTTAATAATTAATTTTAAAGTAGATATTTTTTTAGTAAAATTCAATTCATTTTCTTATTTTGTCTGTTCTTTAAAAGTAACAGGGTGTCTAGTAGTGAACTTGGAAGCCTGGAAATTTCGAAATTTTTCAGGAGAATGTTAAAAAGTAGAATTATTTGAAATCAGAACCTAGAGTATTTAAAATATTTTTTGATTAACTTGATTATTGACCAATTTAGCATTTAAAGCATCACTCAGTCTATTAATCCTTATTCTCCGAATTATTAGTACAATAAACGGAGAACGGAGTGTTTCCAATTCATTTGTATAATGAAATGGGAATTTAGACTTCAGTAGGTACTTTTAATAGAAAATAGAGAATTGAAAATAATAGTTAAATTTGAATCACTTTTTCCTATTTAAAGTAATTCAAAATTTTTAAAATTTATAAAGTTATAACAATTTTTTATCCTAAAAAAGTTTGAAAGGACCTAAAAGTTTCTTGTAGATAATTGCTGACACCCTGTTATTACTGATTTATTGAAATATCTATCAGAAAAGTTTAGAGTAGGATGTGACTAATGGTTTAACCTATGGAAATGTTTGCGTACACCGTTTTACTTTTCAATTAAGTGAGGCACATTTGTGTGAGTGTGTTTTTGCGACTATGTGTCTTACTTGAAAAGTTCAAATTAATTTAACTTGTAGAGTATTTCAATTATTTAAAGAATAACTGTTCTACTTGACAAAGCGTACTTTACTAATAAGTCAAAGAAAAAGTTTTAAAATAGTAAATGCAACAGATATATTTCTGAAGTTGTTAAAACGGTGTATGATTTCAGGGTTGGAGCTGGTATGTGTGTGCCCTAATGTGGCCCTATAAGCTCGGGTGTCGGATGCGTCCCGGGACGTAATCCCTAGGTATAGGTTCTTTTGCACCTGGGCAGTGCGAATGAGAATCGTGGAGTGTGTGTGTTTGTGTGATTGTTCTTTTTGATTTTTTTTAAATATAGCTAGGATATAGGCAGGTAATTTTTTCTGGAATGAATGTTTAGTTTTAAGCAGGTAGGACCAGGGTAAAATATTCCTTGCGTGCGTTTGATATTTTACTCTGGATAAAATTGATTTTGTTTCAGGAGTAAATTTTCTAAGTTGGTTAAATTATCTTCCAACTTATAAAATTATTCTCCCAATCACAATATCGATTTGCGTATAAAAATTGATGCGTTTCGTCGGTGCTAATCAGTGCTCGGAATAATGAAGAAGTAGAGCGAAATTTACTTCGAATTAGGGTCTCGAGCACAAAGTCGTGACCCTTAAAATCAAAAGGGCAATTGCGTTAAATATTTGTCCGTCACTGATCGATGGATATTTAATCCTTATTTGTATTTTCCACGCTAGTCACCATGATGATTGATTTGTCATTTTCAAATTTGATTGTTTATATTTGTGTGTTTTCTTTTGTTTCAGGGTTTATTACAATTTTTTTTCCAACAGAATTTATGCATTTGCATAACTTTTCTCTTCAGAAAATTGAGTTTTGATCCCTGGTTTTCAGAAACCGTATTTATTAATTATTCTTTTTCTTACAGGCATTAACCTTAATCCATCTTTTTCTTTGTTTCAGAATTCATTAATTTGGTCTTCCTTTTTAGGCTTATATCATGTATATTAATCTACCTTTTTTATGTTTCAGAATTTCTTAATTAATTTTCTTACAGGTATTAAGTATCCTTTTTATTATGTTTGAATTCTTATTAGGCTATTTCATTATTTTTCTTTATAAAGATTAAATTTTTTTAGTAATATTATTTATTTTTACAGGTGTTATATAACTTAAAGAAATCAAGAAAAATTAGCTAAAAAATTGCATCAGAATGACTTGAAATGAGACCTACAATTTGAATTTTGTTATTGGAATTTACTCTTGACTTCAATTTGCGGCCAACTTCGATTCGCCATTATTCGATAATGCCAAGGTTGTGTAGGCTATGTTTATATTTGGATTTTTAACCATTTTTTTCTTTATTGTTATTATACCAGGTGTAAAAGTGTATTGCATGTCGCTAAGCGCTAATTTGCGAACTGAAGACAGTAATTTGTTCTTGTCTTCGCTTCAAGAAAATCTTAAAGTACCAAATTATGACATTAGACATTGGGTTCAACAACTGTATTTACAACAGTGTGCATTCGTCGAAATTGGTGAAGGATTTTGTGCAGTAAGTCACTGTGATTCATTAATTTTATGAACATTATTTCACGATTCTCATAATGTGATACTTGCTGTTTTAATTGATTTCATTTTGATTTTTTTTCAGTTATTCGTGGAACTACAAAATATACCACGCAAACGTACAAACACTCATATTGCTGAATTTTTTCTTGGAATTTGTGATTGTGCTACTCTTCGGTCTTGGATATTGTGTTCACCAGAGTTGTTTGAAATGAGAAAATCAGATTGCATTTTCACTGAAGCCACTGTGACCGCCAATACAAGTGCCAGAGTTCACAGAAGACTTTGTGATGTAACTTTTATCAGTTCAGTTGCGCCAATTTGTAATTGCACCATCCGATTGGCCAATGAAAAGCTTTACAGAACGGAAGGTTTTCGCAAAGAAGCAATCAGTTGTTCTCAATTAATGAAAAATTATTTTTCAACGTATTCTCTAAAATTGAATCAGTGGAATTTCTTTGATTCTTTGGTTTCCAGTTTAGATTTTCCACTGATTGAAATCATGAGAAAAGAGTTACCGTTGAGTTTAGAGAATAGAAAGTAATTTTTTTTTCTTTAGGTTTTCCTACCTGCTTTTTACATCCCTTGCCAAATTCCATTTGCTCACCTAGAGGAGTTTGTGGAATCGCTGGATGCACTGTAAGGACTATAAAGGGAATTCATTCTCCACAATGTGATTCTAATTGTTATCAAAATCAGCCGGTACATTGAACAAAAATTAAATTTTTTAACTAATTATAAATTTATTAAGATCATAAAGTTTTTTTGATCAATATAAAATTTTCTAGATTTTAAAACTGCTATAAAGTCCGAATTTAATTATTTTATTTTTAGTTTTGTGAAGATCTTGGTCCCTGGACATCAGTTCCACCAAGAATTACTTCTCTCTGGTCGAAATGGTCAAATCCGAAATGTAATGTCACTTGTGGCAGAGGATCACTTCTTTCGACATCAGTTTGCTACAACCAAGTAACGTAAATAATAAAATTACCCATATTTATCTTTAAATCTTCAATTATATTCAATATTATTTATTTTATTCTAGTGGAAAAAACGATATCGATTGTATTGGACCAGGATCCTTTTGGTGAACAAATTTGCATATAATTCACTTTTAAAGTTTTTCAAGTTTGATTATAAAAAATGACTAGCTATTCATCTTTAGTTGTCCTCATGCATCTGAAATGTGCGAATGCAAGGTGACGATCGAAAATGGAATCATGAAGGCAAGACGATTTACTGAGCCTTGTACGAGTTCTGAATCTTGTCCTGCCATTATAAAAGAACGATATTTTCTTCCTGAAAGTCAATTTGAGGAGAGTAAAGATTATGGAGTTGACGATGAATACGAAGAGTTTGATCAGGAAAATTTTGAAGGTATTTATCAATTTCTTTAGAAATTTATAACTTAGGGGCCATACATTTCAAAAGACTACAGATTTTACAGAAAGAAATTAATTCAAATTGGAAGAGATTTCACCGATTTTTTTTATAGATATTTTTGTATTAAATAAACCAGATTTTTATACGTTTTAATTTACGCATGTATTATACATAGTTCAATCTTTTCACATTAAATTTTATACGCTTTCATTTGTTTTTTAATTTCTTTTCTTTTTATTTTAAAATGGGGAGAGGGTCCGAACGATTTTGTTACGACATATTATACGTTGTGAAGAATGGCCAAAATTAAAGAGAAAAAGTATTATATAATTTATGGATGGCACCCTTATAAAAAAATGCTTAATTATATTTTTGATGATAATATTCCTAATAATTTACTCATAATTTTTGAATAGGTAAATTGTTATCAGAAGGTTTTAACGAGTACGAAGATACAGTCGGATTATCTCGCCGTCTTTTAGAAAATCTTGACTATGACATAAAAGATTATGAAATAATGAGCAGCAATGATGATGATGATAAGGAATTCGAAGAAAATGAAAATAATGAGCGAATGGTTGCGATTGATGAGGACTTAGACAACGATGACATTGAATATGATCCTGACATGGAAGATCCAGACGAGGATGTTGAAGCTGACGAGGAAGAGGAAGGAGAATATGAAGAGAACGAAGATGATGACATGGTGAAATTGACATCAAGTCCTCTTGGCGAGTTCGACTATGGTTAGTATTAAAAACTACTCCACCTTTTTTAGATGACCTTCAGAAAGGGACGAAGCGCTCAGATAAAGCAAAATAGAATCCTCAGAGCTGATGATGAAGCTACTTTTACAAGACGACCTAGATTTCTCGGTTTTCCATTTATGAGGAAAAAAAACCCTAAAAAACGTCCTAAAGAATCTCACGATTGCGAAGATCCTTCAGCTACAGAACCGCTTATCTATAGAGATTACGGTGAGGGGGAAAATGGGCGAAAATCATTTTTCGTATTTTAATTAATCAATTAATTGATAGAGATTAAGTAATTTGAAAATTCAAAATAGAGATTTTAAGCATATTTCGTGGTTTCTTACAGACCCAGAAAACTCAAGTGAACGCTCAAGTAATCCTCAGATATCGTTACTGGTTTTGACACAGTTCATCAGTTCATTTACAATGTTCTCATTTGGATGATTAAATATACTCTTAGATATATTTTCACTGAAATTTTAAACTGTATTGAAACTTATCAAAATCATAAAAATCTTCATGATCTTTTCTCAACATAATTTAAAACGTGCACTCATTTTACAATAAATTTTTCGTTATTTTACTCTACCGCAGTAGGAAAATTTTATAACATTTTTTGATTTCGGTAACAAAAAACAAAATTTATTTTTCCGTTACTTTTTGTCGTTTGAAAAAATATTTCAGTCATTCGTGCCAAATTCATATAAAAATGTCTGAATTTAAAAAATATGAGGTTATGAAATAATTTTGAACCATTAGAAACCGGAAAATGGCGCAAGCCAACGATCTAGACCGGTTCCAAGATGATTCGAAGCCTTCAAATCTTTGAAAACTCGATTTTTTTTAAAAAATGCCTTCGAAAATCGTGTTTTTTTTCTTTCATAATGCAGTTTTCGACAAAAAATAATTTCTTTCAATTTGGAACCGGTCTAGATCGTTCACTCGATGTCTGAACTTAAAGAATATGAGGTTATCAAGTCATTTTGGACAATTAGAACCTTCAAAATGGTGCCCGAAGTGCCCGAATGAATTTTCTCGCAAAAATTTTCCGATTCGGGCGCCTTTTTCAAGGTTCTAATTGTCCAAAATGACTTGATAACCTCATATTCCTGAAGTTCAGACATCGCGTCGAAGATCTAGACCGGTTCCAAGA